>CM069243.1:209749-402249 GCA_035582765.1 Acer negundo
AAATGAGATATGATGAGTCTAAAATCATCGGAGTGCTTCGAGCAAAAGGATCTAGTGCACTGGGTGCATTGAACTGGATCACAATGAAAAGCTTTATCTAGAACCGTCAATAGATAATAGTCTTTTCATTATCGGGACAATCGGAGAGTCTATCTTAATCCTGAGATAAATGATGGACTTATGGTTGCAAGTGATATCATTTGAGTTATCAATGAATACGATTATATCGCATAGTCTATCCTCGATAGTTTGGTGATATTCATTTGTTAATCGATAGAGGACTTCATTTATAGATATGGACATCGTGGCTCCATTTAATTAAATGAGAGTATAATATCATCATATGGATGTTTTGAGTAATTGGATATTAAATCTCAACGTTGAGTTTTCGATAGTGTCTATTGAAAACATGGCTTCTGGACAAGTCAAAATATCCAAGTTCAAAAATTGGTCATATGAGTAAATATGGTAACTTGGAGAGTTATAGGCGGTCTATGAACTCTTGGCGATTAACGATATTAATCACGAGGATACACTATCTCCAATATGATTGTCTAGGGTATGAATGAGGAGCATCTTCCTTTTCTATCTTTATTTAAGAGTTCAGTTTTAGCTCTTTAGTGGAATGAGTTAAAATTAATGGATCGGACCTAAGTGAATCGTTTGTTGATTGTGATTAGGTTATGTCTATTGAAGCTTAAATTTAGATGGCCCGCCAAGATCCCCAATCCACACGGACTTGCATGGATCGCTTGATATATTCTACCGGACCAATTTAAGGGTCCATCTAGAATTGCATTTAATATATTAAGAATATAATTTGCACATTATTTAAGTAATGGGCTGCTCAATTATATTAATATATTAATAAAAGACATGTGGGCTTGTTTCTTTTAGTAAGAATGGGTCTAGTTCACATGTGGGCTTTTTTATTTAAAGTCCAATGGATTAAATGAAATAGGAAAATAATATTAGGCCCATCTTATATATAAGTGGGGCGGCTAGGTTAAGGTTTTGACCTAAAAATATTATTTTGTTTCATTTGTTTTAATTAAATAAGAATTAATTGATTTATTGATTAATTGTTTAATTAAAGAAACAAATCTTTCCTAAAAGTAAAAGACTTGTTTGATAAGTAAATAAATAAATTAGTATTATTTATTTAATCAAATAAGGAGTCTTTTTTTTATTTAGTCAAATAAAAGAATAAAAATAAAAGAGTTGGATTAGGGTTTGAAGTCTATAAAGTTAAAAAGAATTAGGGTTGAATTTCAGTCACCCTATATAAGTGACATGATGAAATTCGGCCAACCCTAAAGGAAAAAGAAGAAAAATTCGGCCAACCTATATATATGTTCTTATAGGGTGCGGCCACATCAATTAATTGGTGCTTGAGTTTTTATTTTCTTTCTTCTTCTTCTTAATTCTAAGAGAGTTTTTATTCTAGAGAGACAAAAAGGAGTGAAAAATTATTCTTTGATAGTATACAATTGCTTAAACATCAATAAGCTTGTGTATACGATATCGATCTAGGTTCACGCGAGTTTCGATCATAAGATTGTGAACTCAAAAGTGACCGGAATAATTTTGACATTCTTTTGATTGTTTTGTGACTAACAAAGAAAAGAAAGTATTTGTTTGGTCCATTCACAGGTTTGCAATTCAAAGGAAAGGGAGACCACGCTCCTAGGTGATCCACGTTCGTGCTCGGATTGAAGGTCTTGCGGATTACCATCGACGTAAGTCAATCGGATCACGCGACAAGAGGTAATTTACTTTTGTTGATATATATGCATGTTTATTGATTAAAAAGGGTTTAAGGTTCATAAAGGAAAAATTTTAAAAGTCACTAAATCGTATTTAGTATCGCTTCCGCTGCGTGTAACACTTTTATTTGTTTATTTTTCCCTACAACTGGTATCAGAGCCTGGTTGAACCCTTTTAATTAATTAACGTATATATACGTGGATCTATTTCTTTTTTAATTAATTAACGTATATATACGTGGATCTATTTCTTTTTATTGTGATTATGCATGTTTAGAAAGAGATGGCACTCTAGGTATTCAAATATATAATTACATGTGACGTATGGATTTATATACATTTTATGTGGTTTGTTATTGCTCGATTTTGGCCCTAGATTTTCAATGTAATTTTTGTTTCGGAGTTGTAACAAGAAGGGTGGTCTATTATCGCCATAATTCCTTCTTGGTAGATTGCTAGGTTTTATTTTTTTATATATGTGCAGTATTTTTTTTAGGGTTACTGCAGTTTTTTTTTATTTATTTTTAGTATGTGCAGTTTTTGGTTTGTAAAAATACTGCAGTGAATAAAAAAAAAAAAAAAAATTAATACTGCAGTATTTATTATATATATACTGCCGTAATATATTTAGGTCTTGGAGATTCGAAGACACGAAGCAAAACGAAGCAACCGGAACCAAGTACGAGCACCGTGCGCACCCTAGGAGTGGATTGGGCTGCACATGACAAGCCCAAACTTTGGTGGGCTGTGCATGGCAGCCTTGTGTGGCCTTATGGGCTGCGTAAGGCAGCCCCTTTGTGGGGTTGCGGGCTGCGCACGCCCATGGGAGAAGGCTGAAGGATGAGCGTATGGTTTATGGGCCACGTGAAGATCTTGTATTCCTGACAAATTGTAATTTACTTGTTTTTCTAGGATGGGCCAAAATTGTTGCTATTTAATTTATGCTTAAATATTACAATATTTGTTATTGTATGATAACATGACATATAGAATAGGAGTGCCACGCATATATCTCTTTTGGTATGAACATGCATTGAATGATTTAGGTATCTAAATTGGCATCTAGATAACCTTAAATTGTCTGCTTTTAATTTAACTTTAAATAATTTGTTTTATGTTTTGTTTTGGCATTCAAGGGCCTCCAAGGGCATGGTCAAGTTTTGCCATTTTATTAACTTCTGCTGTTTTTCCACAATGGAATTTTATAATATATTTTGCAAGATAGACTAGACAATGGACTCAAACGAGATCTACTCCCCAAGGAGGGATTTTCGTGAGAGAAAATTGAGGGTCGATATCTTGGTAACACACTCAATGTAATTTTATTGATATCCTCCCAAGAGTTCTTGTCAGTAAAATTGCAAGGCTAAAATTGAAAACGCTGGTTGTTATGTTAACAATTAGGTGGGACCTAGTCTAACTAGTAAATGGTGCGAACTCCCAAAGGAGGCGTAACATTTATGGGTGTTAGATCACCGTTGAATTTTATGATTGAGTTATTTATTTAATTCAAGATAAATATTTTAAAGTGCTTTATCATGATTATTTATTTATATATGTTTTGTTTTATTCAGAAATCATGACCTCATCACTTATGAACATCCTGAAAGATAACACTTTAACTGGAGATAATTATGTCACATGGAAAAGGAAAATTGTGTTGTTACTGCAAAGTGAAAAACATAAGTTTGTTCTAACTACTCCTAAACCACCTGCTCCTAATAATGAATCTAGCATAATGTGTGTAGATGAGTATGAGCAGTGGAAGACTTCAGATGATATGGCAAAATGTTATATTATGGCCACTATCTCCGACGTGTTGCAACAGCAGCACGAAGGAATGGAGTCCGCTGCTGATATAATGATGTCTCTAGAGGAGATGTTTGCTATGAAGTCTATGACGACTAAGAGAGAGGCAGTGACTGCTTTTATGAATCTTAGGATGAAACCTGGACAGGCTGTGAAAGATCACATGATGAAAGTCATAGCACATCTCAACATTGCTGAACTGCATGGCGCTGAGATAGATGGTGAGACAAAGATTGATATGGTTGTCAATTCATTGTCAGATTCCTTTGATCAGTTCAAATTGGACTACACTTTGAACAGAAAGGAATACACCTTACAAGGCCTGATGCAAGATGTTCAAAGTGCTGAAAAGATCCTTGTGAAAGGCAAAGGTCAAGAGATTCATATGGTTGGTAAAGTTGCTACTGTTAATGCCCGTCAAAAGGTCAAGAAACAACAGAAGAAAAAGCAACTTGGGCCTATCAAGAAGGAGACCAAGAAAGTAACCAAGATCAAAGTGAAATGCTTCCTTTGTGGTGAAAAGGGACATTGGAAGAGAAATTGCCCAAAGTCCCAGAACAAGAAGGAAGAAGGTAATTTGAATTATCTAGAAACATGTTTTTTGGCTGATTCTACAGATTCTTGGATCATAGACTCAGGAGCCACTAATCATGTTTGTTATTCCTTGCAGGGGTTTCAAGAAAGGAGAAAGCTGAGTAAGAATGAAATCAATTTGCGCTTGGGCAACGGAATGTTAGTGTCTGCAAGTGTAGTGGGAGATATTAGAGTTTATTTGGATTCTAGAAGGCATTTAGATTTAATAGACGTTTATTATGTACCTCAATTCAAGAGGAATTTAATTTCAGTTTCTTGTTTGAATAAATTTGGATATTCGGTTACTTTTAATAAAGTTTTTATTATTAGTAAGAATGACAAAATTATTTGCCAAGGTACATTGGAAAACGGTCTATACTTTTTGCATAGAAATATCTCTCACTCGTTAGACACAGAAATAACGGAACCTAATCATAAAAGAGTAAAATTATCAACAGATTAAACCTACCTTTGGCATTTACACTTAGGTCATATTAACCTTAATAAGATTAAAAGATTGGTAAGTGACGGACCTTTAAGTGACTTAAAGGTTGATGATCTACCAACTTGTGAATCTTGTTTGGAAGGTAAAATGACCAAAAGGACGTTCTCTGCCAAAGGTGCAAGAGCCACTGAATGTTTAAGATTGATACACACTGATGTATGTGGACCTATGAGCATTCAAGCTAGAGGTGGATATGAGTACTTCATCACCTTCACGGATGATTACTCAAGATTTGGTTATGTGTATCTCATGAGACATAAGTCGGATGCTTTTGACATGTTCAAAGCATTCAAAGCTGAAGTGGAAAATCAGCTTGAGAAACACATAAAAATCTTGAGATCTGATCGTGGTGGAGAATATCTATCTGGTGAGTTTCAGCAATATCTTATTGATAATGGGATAGTTTCGCCTTCGCACTGTACACCTCGGTAATCGGCAGCGTAAAGGAGAGAAATAGAACTCTTTGGATAGGTTAGATCTATGTTTAGGTTATTCAACGTCTATTTCTTTTTGGGGATATGCTTTACAAACTGCTATATACATTCTAAACGATGTACCATCTAAGTCTGTTCCTAAAACACCGCATGAGTTGTGGACTGGGCGCAAGCCTAGTTTACAACACTTAAGGATATTTGGTTGTCCTGCGCATGTGTTAAAAGGAAAGACAGAAAAGATGGAGTCCCGTTCAGAAACATGTATATTTGTAGGGTATCCAAAAGAAACTAAAGGATATTATTTCTATAGTCCTTCAGATCTTAAAGTATTTGTTTCGACAAATGCTAAATTTCTGGAAAAGGACTATATGAATGATTTTGTGCCTAGAAGTAGAATTGTCCTGAATGAGATGTCAGGAGATACAATTCCACGAGAGGTTGCACAACCTAACCCAATTGTAAGTTCCGATCCAACACAAGATCAACAACCTACCATTCCTCGTCGTAGTGGGAGGGTTAGAACACAACCCGAAAGATACATCGGTCTGGGAGAATCAGTGGAGAATCTCCCGGACGACGATGATCCCTATACGTACAAGGAAGCTATGGAGGATGTTGATAGTCGCCATTGGCAAAAGGCAATGCAATCCGAGATTGAATCTATGTTCGATAACAAAGTCTGGTCCCTTGTAGACTTGCCTAAAGGGATAAAACCCATTGGGTGCAAGTGGGTATACAAGAGGAAAACAGGTATGGATGGAAAGGTGGAAACCTTTAAAGCTAGATTGGTAGCTAAAGGGTATACACAGAAAGAAGGTATCGATTACGAGGAAACCTTCTCTCCTGTGGCCATGCTCAAATCCATTAGGATACTCTTATCCATTGCAGCATCTTTAGATTTAGAGATTTGGCAAATGGACGTCAAGACAGCTTTCCTAAATGGAAGTCTTGACGAAAACATCTACATGATGCAACCAGAGGGATTCATTGAAAAGGGCCAAGTGGATAAGGTATGCAAGTTGCAGAAATCCATATATGGATTAAAGCAAGCATCCAGATCCTGGAACATAAGGTTTGATCAAGCTGTCAAAGGTTTTGGATTTATTCAGAATCCTGACGAACCTTGTGTATACAAAAGGATTAAAGGCGACAAGTTGGTTTTCCTGATTCTTTATGTTGATGATATACTACTCATTGGAAACGATGTAGGTGTATTAACATCAGTAAAAGAATGGTTAGCAAAACAATTTGATATGAAGGACTTAGGAGAAGCAAGTTTTATTCTAGGTATCCAAGTAATAAGGGATAGAAAGAATAGAACGATTGCATTATCCCAAGCTTCATACATAGACAAAATCTTGTCTAGGTTTTCCATGCAGGATTCCAAGAAAGGTATGTTACCTTTCAGACATGGAATCAAGCTTTCTAAGGAACAAGTTCCTAAGAATGAGCATGAAGAGCAATTCATGAGTAGAGTTCCATATGCCTCGGCAGTTGGAAGTCTCATGTATGCAATGCTCTGTACTAGACCAGATATTTGTTTTGCTGTTGGCATAGTTAGCAGGTTTCAATCGAAACCTGGACCTGATCACTGGACGGCAGTCAAGCATATTTTCAAGTATCTTAAGAGAACGAGAGATAATATGCTTGTATACTCTGGAGGGGATTTGGTTCCCGTTGGGTATACAGATTCTGATTTCCAATCAGATTCTGACTCCAGAAAATCCACATCAGGGGCTGTGTTTACTATTGGAGGAGGAGCGGTTATATGGAGGAGTATCAAGCAATCTTGTATTGCTGATTCCACCATGGAAGCTGAGTATGTTGCTGCATGCGAAGCTGCCAAAGAGGCTGTTTGGCTCCGCCAATTCTTGATTGACTTAGAAGTGGTTCCTAGTGCGAATAAGCAGATCACTATCTACTGTGACAACAGTGGAGCAGTGGCTAATTCGAAAGAACCAAGAAGTCACAAGAGAGGTAAACACATTGAAAGAAAGTATCATCTTTTAAGGGAGATTGTTCAAAGAGGTGACGTGACGATTACCAAAATCGCGTCAGCAGAAAATCTAGCGGATCCCTTCACAAAGGCTCTACCTCAGAAGAGTTTCGATGGGCATCTAGAGAATATGGGCTTGAGAGATATGACACATTTGCTATAGCGCAAGTGGGAGATTGTTAGGATTATGCTCAATAGCAAGAGTGTAATGTTGTAATTAACAATCTTTTTCATATTAATAAAGTGATTTCTGGTTTAACAAATCGTATAGCATTTATAGTTTGTATTATAATTGTCAAAGTAAATAATCATAAGGTCTAAAGACTATGGGAAAAGAAGAATTGTTCGTACATCTGGATATGTATGTGGTAGACACAATTCTTTAGTTAGTCTTGAATATTGTTCACAACTTAAGTTAAAGGTTGGGCACCTTTATCTTGTTAAAGTTGTAGAATTCTTTTGCTAGCATTTGAGTGGGATCAAATGAGATATGATGAGTCTAAAATCATCGGAGTGTCTTCGAGCAAAAGGATCTAGTGCACTGGGTGCATTGAACTGGATCACAATGAAAAGCTTTATCTAGAACCGTCAATAGATAATAGTCTTTTCATTATCAGGACAATCGGAGGTCTATCTTAATCCTGAGATAAATGATGGACTTATGGTTGCAAGTGATATCATTTGAGTTATCAATGAGTACGATTATATCGCATAGTCTATCCTCGATAGTTTGGTGATATTCATTTGTTAATCGATAGAGGACTTCATTTATAGATATGGACATCGTGGCTCCATTTAATTAAATGAGAGTATAATATCATCATATGGATGTTTTGAGGTAATTGGATATTAAATCTCAACGTTGAGTTTTCAATAGTGTCTATTGAAAACATGGCTTCTGGACAAGTCAAAATATCCAAGTTCAAAACGTGGTCATATGAGTAAATATGGTAACTTGGAGAGTTATAGGCGGTCTATGAACTCTTGGCGATTACTGATATTAATCACGAGGATACACTATCTCCAATATGATTGTCTAGGGTATGAATGAGGAGCATCTTCCTTTTCTATCTTTATTTAAGAGTTCAGTTTTAGCTCTTTAGTGGAATGAGTTAAAATTAATGGATCGGACCTAAGTGAATCATTTGTTGATTGTGATTAGGTTATGTCTATTGAAGCTTAAATTTAGATGGCCCGCCAAGATCCCCAATCCACACGGACTTGCATGGATCACTTGATATATTCTACCGGACCAATTTAAGGGTCCATCTAGAATTGCATTTAATATATTAAGAATATAATTTGCACATTATTTAAGTAATGGGCTGCTCAATTATATTAATATATTAATGAAAGACATGTGGGCTTGTTTCTTTTAGTAAGAATGGGTCTGGTTCACATGTGGGCTTTTTTTTTATTTAAAGTCCAATGGATTAAATGAAATAGGAAAATAATATTAGGCCCATCTTATATATAAGTGGGGCGGCTAGGTTAAAGGTTTTGACCTAAAAATATTATTTTGTTTCATTTGTTTTAATTAAATAAGAATTAATTGATTTATTGATTAATTGTTTAATTAAAGAAACAAATCTTTCCTAAAAGTAAAAGACTTGTTTGATAAGTAAATAAATAAATTAGTATTATTTATTTAATCAAATAAGGAGTCTTTTTTTTTAGTCAAATAAAAGAATAAAAATAAAAGAGTTGGATTAGGGTTTGAAGTCTATAAAGTTAAAAAGAATTAGGGTTGAATTTCAGTCACCCTATATAAGTGACATGATGAAATTCGGCCAACCCTAATTAGATACTACATAGAATTCGGCAACCTTAAAGGAAAAAGAAGAAAAATTCGGCCAACCTATATATATGTTCTTATAGGGTTCGGCCACATCAATTAATTGGTGCTTGAGTTTTTATTTTCTTTCTTCTTCTTCTTAATTCTAAGAGAGTTTTTATTCTAGAGAGACAAAAAGGAGTGAAAAATTATTCTTTGATAGTATACAATTGCTTAAACATCAATAAGCTTGTGTATACGATATCGATATAGGTTCACGCGAGTTTCGATCATAAGATTGTGAACTCAAAAGTGACCGGAATAATTTTGACATTCTTTTGATTGTTTTGTGACTAACAAAGAAAAGAAAGTATTTGTTTGGTCCATTCACAGGTTTGCAATTCAAAGGAAAGGGAGACCACGCTCCTAGGTGATCCACGTTCGTGTTCGGATTGAAGGTCTTGCGGATTACCATCGACGTAAGTCAATCGGATCACGCGACAAGAGGTAATTTACTTTTGTTGATATATATGCATGTTTATTGATTAAAAGGGTTTAAGGTTCATAAAGGAAAAATTTTAAAAGTCACTAAATCGTATTTAGTATCGCTTCCGCTGCGTGTAACACTTTTATTTGTTTATTTTTCCCTACATATTCTTTTAAAGCAAAAAAACCCAGATGAATATCGATTTGACCCATTTTTGGAAACGCTTAAGTTGGATAGATGTGGAAATTGTTTGCATGTCGAAATCACAATTACTCCTACTATATATATGAGAAGCATTCACACACACACACACATATTTTGCTTATGTGCTTGATTCATTAGCAATGTGAGAATATTTTTTAGAGATTAATGAAAATGTATGATTCTCTCTTGGACTTTGAAAAGTGATGAAATATTTTCTCTTATTGCTAGAATGTGTGAATGTGTGTGTCCCATGTGAACAAATCTACTTGGTGATAATATGTGGAGCATATGTTAAGGGGGAGCTTTAGTTTATTCAACTTCGCTTTCTATATGATTTGTTTGCTTAATATCTCGTTCTTTATCTCTTGTGTCCTTTGTCTATTCTTTGACAAAAAGGGGGAGAAATTGTATACCTCACTATGTGTGGAGAAATGTTCCAAATATGTGAGTTGTGTACCTCTTCGTGCTTTTATGGAGACTTTATCTTAATGGGGAGAAAATAATTCTTGCCTCATTGGGTTAATGATTTTAGGGAGAGCTTTAATGTGAAAACATTTATTTGTTTGAGATAATGCATTTTGGTTTGGGATAAGGGAGTTCTTATTTGTTTATGTGATAATATCTCACCATTCTTCTTTGGAAGTAGATCTCTTGTTGGTTTGCTTCTTTTCTCATAGGTACTTTGAAGTTCAAATAAGGGATTCTTAAAGACTCAAGAAGACTTGAAGACCTTTTAGTCTAGGGATCTCTTTGTAATGTGAGGATGAGAGAATGCTATCAACCTTGAGTTTATTGGAGTGAAAATTGTATGGTGAGGATGAGGTTTTGTCATGGAATAGCCAAAAGGGGAGATTGTAAGATCTTAGATTTGTGTTGGTTTGATTCCATTGCAAAACTCTCTATATTTGTAATAGTTGTTGCTTAGGTAATTCTTGGTAAAAAGAAGCTTCAAAAGTGAAGAAGCAACATCTTGTGCAAATATCGTCTTCAAAGAGACCTTCGTATACTTGGATGCTAAGGTATCAAGTTTCTTCTTCCTCTTATAAGGCGTAAACGCACACACACACAATTCATTCATGCGTGTCCCTGCATCATTGTGCAAACATTTGGTATAACACATTCACACACATTTAAGTATGCACATGCATTGGTCTCGTATTAACAAACATTGTAGATTTGCATGTTTTATGACTATCGCTTAGATATGGCATATTTGTGTGACATTGTATTTATTTGTTTGTGTTTCTTGTATTTTGGACTTGAATATGATCTTATTTGATTCCTTATTGAGTCCCGATCATTCAGGTTACTCATTCATTAAGTTTCAAGTCCAAGCGATGTAGCTAAGCTACTTTGCGTTCTCATTCATTGAGATGTCTTCGTCGTCATTTTCCGAGATGAATTCTCAACCTTTTTGCAAAGTTTTGTAGTCATCTTTGTGTGTGAGGGATTTATGGTTTGTAATCTAAAAATGGATTCGAATTCAAAGTTTGGAGGCCCGAATACGACTGAAGAACGCCAGCGAAGCGCGGGTGAAGCAAGCATGGCCAAAGGCCAAGCTTGGAGTCCACGTGTGCCACACGTCCAGCATACCTCTTTGCCCAAGTGTGCCAGACGTGGTCCACACGTTGTTGGTGACTTGGCATGTTTTGATTGGTTTCTTTTTCCCTCTCTTGAAATCTTTCAAATGCTATCCATTCCCTCCCATTCATTCTAAGAAAAAAAAATTGAAAAAGAAAAAGTGCAGAATTTCTTCATGAATTTTTGATTTCTTATTTTGATCATAACTCTCTCATACGAACTCAAAATCGGGTGATCCAAAAACCAAAATTGTTGGTCTTTAAGAGATCTACAAACTTCAAGTATTTTCAGAGTCATTTGAGTTTGTAATTTGTTGCAGTGAGCTGATTTCAGTCTGTGACTCAACTTTTGTATGTGAAACTTCTTCTTCTCACTTCATCTTTTGATCGTCTCTTTTAATCTTCCTAATTGATTGATGATATGTATTTATAATGTTTTTAGATCATATTCTAGGGGTGTTTGATCAATTGAATGTTGATTTTTAGCCTTGTGATCTCAATTGAACATATTTAGCTAAACTTGACTTATCTTGAAATTGATTCTAGAAATGTTGTATATGATGTGCCTCATGTTATTTTCTAGGTTAAATTCCTCATATAAGAACTAAGATTTTTGTGTGAAATATTAAATATTCATAGCTTGTTCTTATTGATTCACGTCTTGATTTCTAGATAGATTTGTGATTGTGTGTTGAAAGCATATTCTAAATTATCATTGAACATGTTCATAGAGCTTGATTGATCATCTCGCTTTATTTGATTGTACTTACATCATTTGCATCACTTAGATCATTGCCTTGTAGAAAGGTTGAAATCTTTTTCAAAGTAAGTGAAGCTTTGATTAGAGCAAGAAGACTTGACTAGGACATGTGGTCTGGATAGTCATGCAAAAGTCTTAACTAGTAGTGTGGTACTCCGGATGATTGAGCTAGGGAAGCTTGACTAGGATCCTAGTGATCTAGATAGCTAAGCAAGGAAATCTTCCTAGAGGTGTAGGACACACTTTGGATAGGGAGTAGGTTAGGTGGTTCATTAGGCCTTGAGGGTAGATTAGGAGTTGATAGCTTGAAGTGGATATAATATGTTGATAGCTTTGAGTGTGTAAGTCTTTTTCATATAGTGGATTGTTTTGCCGGTGGTTGTGGTATCAACCCGTGGACGTTTCCTCTTCGAAGGTTTACAACGTAAAAACTATTGTGTAAATTTTAATTTTTATGTTTCTTTATCTTCCATATCATGTATAGAATGTATCACTTGTATATTCATTTCCGCATGTGTTGACTTGTACAATACAATTGTTAAGACACATCAAGTGTACATTTCATTCTTATATTCCGCAAAATTTGTATTTGGAAGAAATTGGGACTATACCTATTCACCCCCCCCCCCCTTTCTAGGTATAATATACACTTAAGGGAATTTCACCTACTAACCTCGCCAATAATCTGCTAAGGAAATCCTCTGCAATATCAAACAAAAGCGGTGAGAGAGGATCTCCCTGATGAACCCCTTTAGAACAACAGAAATATCCCTCTGGGACCCTATTCAATAGTACTGAAAGCCTAGACAAACGAAGAATGCCGTCTATACAATCCTCAAAAACAGAAGAAAACCCAAAAGCATGAAGCAGCCAAACAGAAGATTAATGGTCTTTCCAATCCAAGGTGTCAAAAGCCTTGTGGATGTCATTCTTCATGGCTAAGTTACCCCCATAGCACTTTTTCTACAACACATTCATACAGTCAGAAGTCAAAGCAATACAATCCTCAATATGCCAGTCTCGAATGAATCTAAACTACTGAGGAGAAATAATCCTAGCGGTAACCCGAGTTAAACGATCAGCCAAAATCTTCTAAAAATTTTTAAACAGAAAGTTACTAAGAATAATCAGTCAAAACTGATCAATCAAAATCGAGTCTCTCAGCTTCGAAAGAAGAACAATGAAGCTGGAATTAAGACCTAGGAAAATAACTCCAGTGATGAAAAATACCTGAACAATGAGGACCACGTCACTACCTACAACATCCCAACATCTTTGATAAAATCTACCAGAAAACCCATCTGGCACAGGGGCAGAAACAACATCCATAGCAAAGACCGCATCGTGAATATTATCTGCAGATGGAATGCTAGTCAAGAAAGCATTCTCTGCGACAGTTACTAAGGAAAGAATCACATCATCTACAATAGATAAATCTCTCTCAACTTGAGGAATATCCATGGAAAAGATGTCAGAATAATAACTAATGATATGATCCCTGATGGTAGGCCGATCCTCCGAGAGAACCCCATTAATCGAAATGGCTGATATAGTGTTATGATATTGCCTACATTTGATAAAGGCATGAAAAAAAGATGTGTTTCGATCCCCATCACGAAGCCACTTAACTCTAGACCGATCACGATAAAACCACTTCTGTCTATGTAACAACCCATCTAGCTCAGAATGAACACTCGTCTCGGCCATAAAAAGATCATTTAAGAAACCTCGGTTAGACAAATCCAGCTGAATAGAATGAAGCTCTATACACTTACCAGCAATGGCAGAGTTAAGATCCCCAAAAACCTCTCAATTCCAAGACTTGAGAGCCTTTTTCAAGCTTTTCAGCTTATAGATAACAACCTGAGGAGGCCTACCCACAACAGGAAAGCTCCAAATCCTGTGAACAATAGCTATAAAATCAGGATGCTCTAACCACATGCTCTGAAACCGAAATGGCCGATGACTAGAAACCTCAAAATCTGATAACCGAACCAACAATGGATAGTGATCAAAACAGATATGAGGAAGAGCCACACACGAAATTTCCCGCCAACAGGAAATGCAACCATCTGAAACCAAAATTCTATCTAATCGTTTCTCAACTCTAGTGCGGTTACTACGACCTCTAATCCAAGTGAATCGGGCACCCTGAGAACGAATTCCAACCAAATCATAACTCTCGATCATCAACCTGAAATCCTTACAAGATCCATAGGCAAGAGAACGAGAACCCAAATCCTTATCCTTATAAGCAACCAGAACCGTATTAAAATCCCCAACAACCAACCAGGAAGAAGAAACCAAACTAACCATATCTCGAAGAGACTGCCAAAGAGACCTACAAACTACTGTAGAAGTGCTTGCATAAACAAAAGTGTACCAGTGCACCCGAGAACCGATCTAGAAGGAAACAGTAAAATGTTGATCATGACAGTGAACTATCTGAACCTCAGGAAATGAAGCACAAGTGAAAACCCAAATAGTCGGAATCAACCCACCTCTATCATTCATGCCTACCAGACGAAGACCGATCAAAGACCAAAAACTTGAAGAGATAAAGGAAAAATCAACCCTAAGCTCTACAATACAAACCAAAGCAGGTTTATGTAAATGACACAACTCTCTAAGTACTAGCCTCGTAGGCTCACCTTGGATCCCATGATAGTTCTAAAAGATAATATTAATCATCGAAAACCGTCAAATGAGCGTGGCATCCGAACTTTAAAGAAGCCAACCTACGCTCAACCCTCAAAGCTCTCTGAACAACCTAAGCATCAACTAACTCACCCTCCTCCACTTGGGAAGCCTATGAAGAATCTACAATGAGGCGAAGCTCGGCATGAGATGTTGACCACGGACCCGAGCTCTCAATCTGCACCCTAGGATCCACAACCGAAGAACAAGAAAAACCAGATCCATCTCGTAAACTATTCTGATCCACATTGACATTCGGAGCTGAAGACAAAACTGCCTCCTCAGATGATTGATTGCCTGAAACCTCATAAACCCTAACTTACCGAAGAGCAGTATGACTCAGACGAGAAGATGACATAGATAAAATGGTAGAGACCATAGGGCAAACCTGATTGACCACCGAAGAACCATAAACAACAGTCCTAGAATCATGCACCACCCCTATAGTCGGACTGACAGAACTAATAGAAGAATCAACAACCGAAGAACTTGAAACCAGAACTGAATTAGTGACCCCGTCATCAAATCATGAACCCTTGATAATCTACAATGCCAAGGAAATCATTGGAGCAACCAAACTCGAAGCTACTTTCGAAAAAGCTAAGAAATAGATGAAGACGGATTCGAATACAAAACCAAACCAACGGATGAAGTGGAACCCGATATCAAATTAGACCCTACTGAAGTATGGATAACCACTTAATCATGACCTCTTATATCCTGGTGAATAGCTGAAAAAACATTGGATAACGGGACCTCCTTCTAAGGTGCAATAACAGGGCGATAAACTGATTTAGAGGACGAGTCCGAACAGGTTGAAAACCATCATCCCCAAAAACTCTAGAATCCTCTGTTATATCCTAGGTCGATTTTGTAGAACTAGTCAGAGGAACCTTAGAAGACTTGTTCCAACGACAAGAACTAGACAAATGACCTATAAAGAGCAAATTGAGCAAAAAGCCAGGAGATTCTCATACTTAACAGCTATAAAAGAATTATGAAATCCATCCCTCTCTAGCAACACTAAAGTAGGCAGTACTGATGACACATCCACATCAACTAGAACTCTAGCTTAATGACCAAAATCCTCATCACTAGTAGATTTGTCCAACTGCAATGGTACCCCAATCCCTCTAGCCAAGTCAGAAATAGTTTTTGGATAACAATATTCCCACGATAGATCAAAAAACCTAACCCAAACCTGAGCATTTGTAGACTTCTGTAGCGATGGGTTAAAATCTAGGACCCAAGGTTGTAGGCGAAGAATACCTGGCTTTAGATGAACCAAACCGAACCCTCAAACATGATTCATCTCAGTAGGAGACTTCAAAAGAATCTGATAATAGCCTCTTCCCAGAGATATAAGTCACCAATCATAATTTAACATCCAATGCTTACTAAGTCTTGCCTTAAGATCCACAAGCTTCCAAGGCCGCTCACCACTGGAAAGCACCACACGACCAATAAGAGCATTCATACACAACTCAAGACGGGCTCGATAAGCAATCAGATCCACCTGAACAGAAACATACCCCCCTCTCCCTTCTTAGAAGGAACTGATGGCACTAGTAAAGTCTCAATAGGAGAAGATTTAAAGAGACCCACAAAAGACTTACCACCTTAGACTATAAGCGATGAACTCTATATGAGACCTGTAACCGAATCCGAAACAATCACCTAAACACTCCCCTTAAGCTAAGAAGGAATCGGCTCACTAACTAATGAACACACCCCACCAGATGCAAGAGAAACAACCCGAGAAGAGGAATTCACTCCACTCACCGTACTCATACCAACCTGACTAGTCAAGGTGGAAGACACCGCTATCGGAGTTGAAAGAGACAAAGCGGCCTCCATGCACATAGGATCCATAAAGTTCGATATACTGTAGCGGAATTACTGTAGCAAAATCACTGTAGTGAAATCACTGTAGCAGAATACTGTAGCGAACTATAGCAAAAATACTATAGTGAATCACTATAGTGGAAACAGAACACTGTAGCAGCACTGCAACATTGACGGTAACCATAGCAGCAACGAAAATACTATAGCACTGACCACTATTCACTTTTTTTCTAGGGTTCTCTCATCTTTCCAAAAAACAAACCAAAACAGAAATCCTGAAACTGACGTAACTTTATGCCGCGAACCTCAAATCACAAAGTTCTTGATTCTAAGTTGCATAAAAACTCATTATCTACAATCTTGAAGAAGGACAAAAGAACTGAATCTTACCAGAAAAGGGCCAAAAAAGCAAAATGGCGGTGTAACCCTAAAATTAAAGATAAACCAGTGCAGAAACTTGAAACTGACATAACTTTGTGAAAACAACTCCAAATCACGAGCTTCTTGATTCCAAATTGTATAATTTTCACGATCTACAACTTTGAAGAAGATCATAAGATCAAAATATGACCGAAAGAAGCTCGAAATCACAAAACGTCACTGAAACCTATTAAACACTCCAACTCTGATAAACACCGTTCGACAGAGACTATATCCCAAACAATAGGTCAAGGTCTAAACACCACAAGGTAGATCCCTTGATAAGTTCAAAAGTTCTCTGAATAACCAAAGAGAAAATTTTCTATCAATATTATTTCAACTCAAAAAAAAAATTCAAAATTTTTATTTATCTTTAATAATTTTAAAAAACTTTTACTTCTTATTTTCAATACCAAACAAAATCTCGATATGGATTTATTTTACAGTAAGATATCGGTTTTTGGACAAACCAATATTAGATAAGTAAAATTTTAAATTTAATAAATTTACTTTTAAATCATTTACTTTTAAAAAATTGAAAAAAATAATTTTAAAAAAATTGTTTATTTATTTTTGCACCCTCTTGTTTCATACTAAGAGACACGTTAATAATTCAATTACCAATATAAATTAGTAATCTTAGTCTTACATTTGTTCATTAAATTGCAAGATGCATGTTAAGAAAGGGCTGCCCTTGGGTACAACATTACATGATGCAACGGAATTTTTTTGACTGTGATCATGTCTTATTTGGTACAACCACATCAGCTAATATGTGATTGTATGTTCTAACATGCAATCACAATAATTTAATTATGTGATCACATACAATTCATATGCGATAACATTATATATATTTATGATCACATGTGATCATATGTGATCACATACTATTTTTTTAAATTGTATGGTGTCATGTTGCACTCAAGAATGAGCCGTTAAGAAATATCTACCCTATAGTGAGAGTTGTATTCCAAATCATGCTTATTACAATTGATGTCACGAGTCACCTATAGGTCATATTTGGTTGGATGGAATGGAATAGAAAGAATATCATTTCATTCATTTGGTTTGTTAAAATGTAATGGAATGGTGATTCCAATGGAATGGGGATTCTACCATTTTGGTGGAATGGGCATTCCATTGGCATTCCATCCAAAAACTAATGGAATGTCCTTCCATTCCAAACTAAAATTCATATTCCATAAACCCTCATATGCCCCAACTCCATTCCAAAAATACCCTTGTTTCCAAAAATAATATATTATATTAATGATATATAAATATATATATTTTATATATATGTACTATATATTATGCATTTTATTATTATATATTATATTATTATTATTATTATTATATATTATATATTATGTTATATGATTATACTATTATATATATTATATTATTATATATATTATACATGTACTATATATATAATTATATGTATTATATATTTTAAATAATATATATTATATATTTATATTATATAAATATATTATTATATATAATATACTATATATATAATATATTATTATATTAAATAATATATAATTATATATTTAAAATATACTTTTATATTTTATTATTATTATCCATAATATATCATGTTATTATGAATGTTTTATAATTAGGGGTATTTTGGTCAAAATACAGTTAACTCCATTCCATTCCATTGTTAACCAAACAAAATAATACTAATTCAGAGACTAATTTTAATGTTCCAACCAAATAAAAAACTTAGTTTTCATTTCCTTTCCATTCTAATTCTCATTCACATTACCATTATAATTACCATTACACCATGTAACCAAACATGACCATAGAGTATTGACCAATAACTCAACTATATATGTTTTAAAATATCTAATTTTATTACTTTCAATAAATATTTTTTAATATATGTATGTCATAGAAATTAGAATTTTGATTAGCTGAATAAAAATAAGTTTTTCTTAACAAGGTTTTTTTTTTTTTTTTTTTTTTCTAACAACTCATATAGGTTATATATAATTATTGTTCAATTGTTAACAAATCAAATCTTGTAGTCAAGTGGTAAAGACTTACAACTTTTGACTTGAGGTCTCAAGTTCGATTCATAATATGTCATCATTATCATAATTGGGAGGAAGAGGCGGCGGCCGGGCTTGGTCTAGCGGCGACGAGGGAGGTGGTGTATGGATCACTCTAAATATGTATATATTTTGAGTGCCTAAATCCATCACTCTAAACTTCCATTGAGAAAATACTTTCCAGATGAGCGGTTATTAGCTATTGCAAGGGAAGAGCCTTGGTATGTGGATATTGTCAACTTCTTGACAAACGACATCATAGCTCTGGATTTGTCTCATCAAGGGAAGAAAGGGTTTAGATGGCAAACTAGGAAATATTTGTGGAGTGATCCCTATTTGTTCAAACATGGTGTGGATCAAATTATTTGGAGATGCATTCTAGAGGCGAGCAACAAGACATCTTAAAGTTTTGCCAGGAGTTAAGTTATAGAGGCCATTTTAGTGCAACGACATTGAAGGTTCTTCAATCGAGATTCTTTTGTCCCTCCATTTTTAAGGATTCCTATCACTTTTGTATGACTTGTGATAGATGTCAAAGGACAGGGAATATTGGAAAGAGGAATGAGATGCCATAATGGCGATTGAGATCTTCGATTGTTGAGGAATAGATTTTATGGGATCATTCCCACCTTTGGAAGGCAACATCTACATTTTGGTGGCAGTGGACTATGTGTTGAAGTGGGTAGAAGCAAAGGCCACCAAAACTAATGATAGTAAAGTTATTGTGAAATTCGTGAAAGATTTTATTTTCACAATATTCGGGACTCCTCGGTGCATAGTTAGTGATGGAGGTAGACACCTTTGCAATAGGATATTTGCCACATTATTGAAAAGATATAGTGTGAGGCACAAAGTTACAACTCCTTATCATCCTCAAACCTCGGGCCAAGTAGAAGTTAGAAATAGGCACATCAAGATGATTTTAGAAAAGACTGTCAAGCCAAAACGACAGGATTGGTCTTCGAAATTGAACGATGTACTTTGGGCGTATAAGACGGTTTTCAAGACTCCAATTGGCATGACACCTTTTTGGTTGATATTTGGGAAGGCATGCCATCTTCCGGTGGAGTTTGAGCATCATGCATATTGGGCGATTAAATCGCTAAACTTTGATTTGGATCAAGCGGGAGAGCAACGGAAGCTACAATTGAATGAACTTAAAGAACTTCGGTATGAAGCTTATGAGAATGCAAAGCTCTACTATGAGAGGTCGAAGAGATTTCATGATAAAATGATCATCCGCAAGGATTTGTGTCTAGGAATGTTAGCCCTACTTTTCAATTCGTGACTAAGAATGTTTCCGGGAAAATTAAAGTCAAGATGGTACGGTCCTTATAGAATTAAAGAAGTTTTCCCTTATGGAGCAATTGTTTTAGAAGATTTCAGAAGTGAAGATACTTTCAAGGTGAATGACCATCGAGTCAAGCCATCACTATAACAAAAAACTTCATAGAGATCACTTTTTTAATGATTTGAAAGCATATAGAGATCGCTTTCAAAAGCGATCTCTATTAAAGTGATCATAAAATAAAAATAAAATAAAAATAAAAATAAAAATCTGATCAATTATAAAATGATCATGTAAAACTCAATAAAGATCACTTTTAACTTCAAAAGTGATTTCTATTTAAGAAATTTTTTATAATAACTTAGTAAAAAGTGATCTTTTATACAAACATAAAAATCACTTCTCTATAAAAATGACCTTTTTATTACTTATTACATTATTAAGTTCTAAAAAAATGATCTTTTTTTTTTAATATAATAGAATATTTTAATTAATTGTCAATCATAAATATTCACTAATTTGTTTGTGTTTATATCGATCACTACATGAAAGTTTATTTTAATTGATTACAAGCAAATATTATCAACCATTCATTTAAAAAAAATAAACAAAAAAAAAAATAAATAAATAAAAAAAAAAGACAAGAAACAAAAACAAAAGGTTTCCAACAATTTTATTCATCCAAATTCAAAGTCAATTACCAAAACCAAACTACAAAGTCAACTTTAATATTTATCCAAGTTTAACATTACAATATTTATCAACTTGTAGAATATCCTAATCTTCATTCGTAGTCTCACTCTCCAAAAAGCCAATCCATTCACTTCTAATTATGTTAATATCTTCTTGGGTGTATGAAATCTTTCCTTGAAATACAATATAAAATTTACAAATGCAAAAGCTAAAAAGATATAAATAATAAATTAACAAAATACTCACGTGTGAGGGTAAGGATTAAAGAATATTTAATTCAAATTAGCTTCTCTCAATCTCTTCCAATTAAGGTGTGGATGCTCGGTTTTCTTTGTACCAATGCAAATGAATATGTAATGTAATGAGATTCGGTAAAAATCATTCTACTCTCTTTTGAATAAATATACCAAAAAAATAATAATAATTACTTCAAAAATTCGAAAAGAAAAATTACCTGATCAAGAGTATAAGGAATAGCCTGTAACAAAGACAATGAATAATCCAAAGAAATCATACAGTTCAAAAAACCTAAGCTCTCCCAAAAGTTTAGACGCATATAAGATCAATAAATTCAAAAAATTACTCAGACAATATCCCTTTTAGACTCTCTAGAGAGAGAGAAAAAAAAAACTCACCTCTCCACATCATGGTTTGAAGTTTGGTGGTTGAACAAGTTTTAAGAAGTGGGTCTTGGTGGCATGAGAGAGATGGTATGGCGGTTATAGAATCGTGTTAAGAAATAGAGTTTGACGTGAAAAAACTTGAGAGAAAATAAAATGTAATTATTTTGTTTGTAGTTTTTAGAAGATATTCTTTTAAACAAAATTAATCTGGTACAGGATGTAAAAAATATATATATATTAACAAATTATCCATCTTAATTGAACCTTTTATAAAAAAAAAATGTTATTTTTTTCAATATTATCTACTTTAAATTATTTACTTTATAAAAAAAAATCACTTTTTTAAATAAAAAAATGTTATTTTTTTCATGAAGTAAATCATTTAAAGTAAAAATAAAATCATTTTAAAAAAATGAAAATTTTAAAATGATATATTTTAAGTGATCGTTTCATTATAAAAATCATTTTTTTCGAAAGCTATTTATTTTAAGTGTTTCTTTTTAAAAAAAAAAAATCACTTTATCGTAAAGCGATTTATTTTAAGTGACCACTCTCTTAAAAAAAATTACTTTTTTAATAAGCAATCTATTTTAAATGATCATTTCATTAAATAGATCACTTTATCATAAAATGATCTATTTTAAGTGATCTCTTTTACTCTTTTTGTAGTAGTGCATACTTGCAAGGAATTGAGGAAGCAAGATTGATAGAACAAGTTGACCTTACGGAGCCGAGTGCTCCCATACATCTTGTCGAGACGTTAACTACCGTGCTTGGTGGGAGGCAACCCACCTAAGTACACTCTACCTTTGTATATAGTTATTTAAATATTTAAGTTAATGTTTGTTGTTTAGTTAAGAGTGTGGTTGAATTTTGAGCAGTGGATAGGATAATTTTGATGTGATAATGGTGGATTTCTAGGATTGTATATATGTGAATGGAAATTTAGGATGTTTGTTAGGTGTTTGTTGGCCAAACAACCAAAGTTTTGAACTCATGCCCTTGTTCTTAAAAGATTAAACATTGAGGGCAATATTGAGTTTAGGTTTGGGGGTGTGGGCATGTTAACACCTAAGTGTTGCGAATTGAGCTTTTGAATTTTCATGAAATTTTTTCAAAATTGTTGTTTTTTGTTTTTCAAGAGAATTGATGCATGCACTATCTTTTGAGTATTGGATAACTTTGTATCAATCTATGATTGATCACATTTGGTGAATTAGTCCCTTTCTCTTTAGGCTTAGTGAATGAGATTTCGTACAAAGGTGTTAGGATCAATAGTGGAGACTACCCATATGAGAATTGTACCTTAATGTTTACATTGTTGATGGTATTTGTTTCTACTCATCCAAACTCTTTGAAAAATTTCATACTTAATTTGATCTCATTAAGCATGCAATTGTTGAATGCCATTGAACATACATGTGGTCTGCTTACTAAAACTTGTATTCCCTTGTTAGATAGAACTTTGAATATGATTTTAAACAGTGTGTGCTCTTAATTTCTAAATCAAGCCAAACACATGTCTCCAAAAAAGGATAACAAAGGCAAACAAAGCATCCGCTCCATAAACACTTCACTCTAAACACAATCCACACAAAAACCGTTAATCATGAGTAGTATGCAAATAATAGAAAACTCAAGAAAAGAAGGTTGACAACACATGATAGCGTTTACTTAGGCATATTAAGCAATTGTGCAAATAAGAGGGCTTCCAAAAAGAAAAAAATAGAATGAAGTGTAAAAATCAAACACTTGAAACCCTTGTTCTTCATGTATCAATGCCACTTAAAATACAATTGACATCCTAGCACAACAAAATGGAAAGATATAGCCTAGTCGCTTAGATTAAAAAATTTGTGTTATTTGTAGAATTGAAAGTACAAGGTCTTGATGACAAAGCTTAGTATGATCAATGTGACATAAGCTACACCATACACCAAAATACACATCACTTGTAGCAATTAAAAGGAGTCATAATTGATTCTTGAGAAGTCTAGTAGGGGAATACTAATTGATGCATGCTCTCTCCACGTTCTTGGTTTTTCAACTCTTTCGAGAGATCCATGTAAAATGTGCTTTTATGATAATATCTATATGCAAACTCACTCTCATATACTCAAACTCGCATATATAGATTGAGAGAAAACCTAGAATTCTGAGAGAAAAATCAACTGAAATCTAGTAAAGATTAGAGTTAAGGTGAATTGTATCCAAGCACTCTAGCACTTAATCTGAGAAACTGAGCATTTATGGTGTAGGATTCAACTTATGTACATTTCATATTGATTGGCACTTTGTTATTTTCAATGCATCGAACTCCTCGTTGTACATATCACAAAGCAAGTTTTATTAAAACTTTTGGCTTTCGTAACATATTTAGAGTTTGTAGATTTGTTAGCTCATTTTTTTTCTTTTAGTTATTTTTGCTCAAGGATGAACAAAAGATAGGTTTGGAAGTTTTGATCACTCTAAATATGTATATGTTTTACGTGACTAAATCCATCCCTTTTTGTTAGTTTTCCGAGCGTTTGTGTTGTATAATGGCACGTTTAAGTTACTTTCAAGAATAATAGGATTCAAGGGATGAAATAAACACTTGGTGAGAAATTGTGAAGAAAATGAAGATAAACCCAACTTTTTAGCAAATCTGCGAGTACATGCTCGCAGATCCAAAGTTGCAGAAGTTTCCCAGAGTGAACTGTGTCATCAACTTGAAGAACCAAGTAGCAAATGCTTTCCTAGAGCATACTGCAAGATTAGACTGCAAGTATGTTCTCGCAGATTTAACTCACAGCCCTGCCCCAAACGACACTGCTAAGTCATCCTGCGAGTCAGAACTAGTAGAAGAAATCTATGACTTATCGCTACGAGAACTAAGTCGCAGATGTAACTTGCAAATCACCCCAAGACAAATCTGCGACCACGAACTACGAGTACATTCTAGCATAAGGAACTAGTAGCCGAACTAGATATTTTTCTACGAAATCCATCCTGCGAGTTCGTCCTAGAAGTTCAACCTAAAATGAAATCTATGACATTAGGCTGCGAGTACAATCTCACAGATTGAAGTTGTAGTGCATCCTTGTGTAGTGATTCTACGAGATACATCCAGCAATCAGAAGTAGCAGTGCTTAAGCAGAAGGATCTGCGACATCACGCTGCGAGTACGAACTCGCATATTGTGGTCTCATAAGCATAATCCATGTCAGCTTTCAAGTAGCTGACTTCCAAACCTATCCTCCACTATATAAACATATTTTAGTTTTATAAAAAGTGTGTGTTGTATTGTAACTTGTGTTAGAAATAGAAAAGTTAAGAAATATCTTTCACAACCACTCTCTTTTAGAAAAGCAACTTTAGATTAAACACTTTAGTTCATCATCTTTAGGATATTTTTAGATCAAGTATTGACATCAAGGAAGGCTTTTTTGAGCAAGCAAGAGTGAAGCATCAAGAACACCATGAGCTTTCTTTCTCTTTCTCTTTCCTTTCCTTATTTTTATTTCTTTATGAGTAGCTAAATTCCTCTTGTTGGGGATTTAATGTTTGTAATTATGTGAACATTATTTGGAATGATTCAATCTATCTTTTATATCCACTGAGTTTGCACTTATGCTTAAATTATCTTCATGCTGTATGTTGAGTATGAACCTTACTTTGATTTACAAGCATAACATTTGTGCATGAAAAGTAGATCTAAATCTTGGTGGAACACCCTTGATTGGATTTTGCTCGAATCTCTATGAGAGGTTAATTAAGTCTTGACTAACCTAGATTTAGGTTTTAGCAAGTAGATAAAAAGGGCATTAGACAATTTTGTCCCGTCCTCTTATATATGGATTTAAATTGATAGTAATTTGATTATGAAGATATCAGTAACATGTTACATCATTGTTTCCTTAGCATCTTTTTAGAATATTAAAACTTAATCATATCTTGTTTTTAATCACCAAGTTAGTTTAATCAATTAGTGAGATCTTCTAAAGTAATTTAGATACACTACCATTCCTCGTGGGAACGATACTTTTACTTGTGTCTACTATACTCGACAGCGATTCGTACACTTGCGAAGGATCATTTAGACTCGTGCACTCCATTTCACTAGGCTAGGCGGTCTAGTAGCAGTTAGACGTCCTTATACCATCGATTTTGTTAGAGGTACACTCGGAGTGCGTCATGTATAAATATACAAATTGTTATTTAATTAAATATTAAATAATGACAGTTTTTCATTAAATATTATAAGCATATCTTGATAGTTAAAAATTGTCATTAAATTAAAAAAAAAAATTAAAAAAAATTATAATAAAAAAGTCCTTTCTTGACATTAGCATTATTGACGGTTTTTAACTGTCAACAAATCTAATATTTTCTTGTAGTGTTAGAAGACAACTCCCACAAGGAATGAAGATCTTTGCATTGTAAATGCATGAAGACTTGATTCGTCAAGAATCTTACCTAGATACGATCCTCCTAACATCTCACATAATCATAATCTTTGCTTGCACGTCATAGACTAGGGCAGCACCATAATCCCTATATAAACATATGTATCAAGCAAAGAGAGGCAGAGGCACCACAAACACTACATCACTTATAAATTGTAATCATTTTTACATAGTGAACATTTCTCTTTTTGTCTTATGGCGGTCGTGTGTGTTTTTTTTTTTTTTTTTTTTTTTTTTCCTTACTTTAGAGTTTTCCACGTACAAATTATGATGTCTTTTATTGTTCTCTATCATTTTCTTTTATTTGTTACGTATTTCACCAACTCACACACATAGCTGAAAGACACTCGAGATCATACCTCATTTATCTAGGCATCGATCTGCCTACGTGTTGTTGTTGACTAGATTGATCAAAAATCAATGTCAACAATTTTCATTCTCAATTAGTAAATAATTGATTTTTTAATTATTTTTTTCAAAATGTGTAATAATAATAATAATAAAACCAATTCTCACAATACGTATTTTAGAATTACGTGTGGTGGGTTTTCTTTCGGTTTATGAAAATATATATTCAGACAACACATATATTGTTTGATCTTAATAGATTCCGAAAATATTGTAATAGTTGTAATACTTCAATAATAATAATAATAATAATAATAATAATAATAAAAAAAAAAATAGAGAGATCTTTAAGAGTAAACACTTTTTTGAGTGTGCCGATTATTTGAAAAGTGGAGTAAAAAAATAAAAACAAACTGAACTGGTGACTAGGATTGGAAAAAGAAAAGGCGAAGAATCGAAAAGATGAAAAGATATCTTTGAGGCCACAAAGATAAGTTGTGGCTGAGAATCGCTAGAGAAGCTGACGTGGCAATCCCACCTGCTTCAAGGGATCAAAAACGTAGAATCGACGAGACAACAACAAAAACAACCCAAAAAGATAACAAAAAAAAAAATCAAACTCCTTCAACACAACACAACACAACAACACTCTCACACCCGAAGAGAAAAAAAATAAAAATTAACACAAAGTGTCAGATCTCTCTCTCTAGAGAGTTTTATTTTTTTTTTATTTTATCTTGTCTGAAAAAAAGGAGGAAGAAAAAACAGGACATCAAGTGTGAAATGTCGGAGACGAGAGATCAGGGGATCAAGCTGTTTGGGAGGAATATTGTGTTGCCGGAGGCTGTTCCTGCTGCTCCTGCAGCTGTTGTTGTTGTTGATGATGATGACGATGAGAGTGTCGATCAGGATCGAGCTTGTTGCTCGACGAGTTCGTCACCGGAGGAGGATATAATTGGAGAAGAAACAGAGACTACTGACAAGGTAAAACCGTTTTTTTTTTTTTTTGTTCTTGTTAATAAAAATTCTGGATTTTGAGAGTGACCCTTTATTTGGATGGTGAAAATAATCGATGGGTGGATCTTGGTTTGTCTTGAAATCGTTGATTTTTTAAAAAGGATTTTTGGGTGTTGATTTTGAAATTCATGGGCTTGGTTTTTTGTATTTGGTTAGATTTGGTTAAGGTTGGAATTTGAGATTTGTTTTTGATTGTTTTTGCTGGTTGAGGTTTGTTCTTTCATTGGATTTCTCTAGTTTTGTGTAGAATTTAGTATCTTTAGCTTAGCTTTTGATCTATTAAGAGATTGCTTTTGGCCTTCATGTATTTTTGGCTCAATTGGATTGCTGATTTACTGCTAAACCATGTTTGATTTTCGCTAATTAGTTCGATATAGTTATTTTAAGCTCGATTTCGAGACACTGGTTTTGTTTGAGATCTTGATTCTGCTTTTACAATTTCCTAATTGGGGTTTTCAGAGGACTTTCTTCAAGTTCTTAACTATTTTCTTTTAAGTTTTCAGAGGACTTACTTCAACTTTAGAAAGTGATCTACTGATATAATTTCGGCTAAAATTGCGATATCTTGTTCTGCTCTGTAGTATAACTATTGTTGCTCATAGATTCTCAGACCCTTGTATCACTTCCTAGCTTTTGTAAGAAATCTTGAATCTGAACATTCCAAATTTTTCCGAAACTCCGAATAGATATGTCATTGACCCCAAACATTTGATCAAAGCTTGTGTTACGATGACTATATAGTTGACTAGTTTGCGACATTCTCTGTCAATTTGTCATTTTTTTTTTTTCCTTTTTCTGTTTGTTAATAATTTGTTTCTAATGCTATGGCAATTATGATTTACAGGATACAGCAGTAGAGAAGCCTTCTGAAGCTAAACAAGAAGAAGAAGCCCCGCCTGTGAATTCTGAAGAGTCCTCAAATCCAGATGCAACCTCGGGTGTAAGTGACAATCCTAAAACACCATCTGTTGAGAAGGAGAGCTCTACGATCAAAAATTCGAAGACAGAAGAAGAGAGCAGTGAGCCTAGTACTTCTCAAGAAAAGACCTTGAAGAAACCTGACAAGATTCTTCCATGCCCCCGTTGTAATAGTATGGATACGAAGTTCTGCTACTACAACAATTACAACGTCAACCAACCGCGACACTTCTGCAAAAACTGCCAGAGATACTGGACAGCTGGTGGGACCATGAGGAATGTACCTGTAGGTGCTGGTCGTCGCAAGAACAAGAATTCAACGTCTCATTACCGGCATATAACCGTCTCTGAAGCTCTCCAAAATGCTCGAACTGATGTTCCAAACGGACTCCACCATCCTGCAATGAAAACTAATGGCACTGTTCTCACCTTTGGTTCAGACACTCCCCTTTGCGAATCAATGGCTTCGGTTTTGAACATTGCCGACAAGACGATGAGAAATTGCACGCGAAATGGGTTTCAGAAACCTGAAGAATTAAGAATTCATCTTACTTACAGAGGTGGAGAAAATGGGGATAATCATTCAAATGGATCTTCAGCGGCAGTTTCAAATTCGAAGGATGAGGCAGGCAACGCTGCATCACAAGAACAAGTTATGCAAAACCATCAAAGTTTTCCACCTCAAATACCATGCTTTCCTGGGGCTCCGTGGCCTTACCAATGGAATTCCGCTCAATGGAGCCATCCAGTTACCCCGCCTGCATTCTGCCCTCCAGGGTTTCCGATGCCATTCTACCCTGCAGCACCTTACTGGGGTTGTGCTGTACCGGGAGCTTGGAACATGAACATCCCCTGGCTTCCTCAACCCTCTTCTCCCAAAACCCCAACCTCAGGCCCTAACTCTCCGACCTTGGGGAAACATTCAAGGGATGATAGCATGGCAAAACCAAGCAACTCTGGGCCAGATCAGGAGCCACGGAAGGAAGCTAATCCTGAGAGATGCCTATGGATTCCAAAAACATTGAGGATCGATGATCCAGGTGATGCTGCAAAGAGCTCTATATGGACAACACTTGGGATTAAGAATGATAAGGCCGATTCCATTGGTGGGGGAAGACTCTTTAAGGCTTTTCAATCGAAGGGTGATGAAAAGAATCGCATAGCAGAAACCTCCCCAGTCTTACAAGCCAATCCGGCTGCACTATCTAGGTCGCGGAATTTCCATGAAAGCTCGTAATTAGGCAGATTCTGATTTCATAACTGATTGAGGGATTGCAAAAAACATCTTCGTGGCATTCGACTGATCCATACAAAATCCACTCAATTTTGTCACATTACCAGGGCCATATATATATTCACCATCCTTGTTTGTAACATTATCTCTCATACTTTTTAGGAGAAGTGAGCTTAGATGGAGCTGAAACTGATTTTTTTTTTTTTTTTTTTCCAATTTTTCTTTTTGGTGTCGGTACAAGTAGGTGCTTTTTTGTTTTAAGTTAGATGGTTTGCTGAGTTCATGTACATATCTATATATATATATGTAAAAGTGAGAGCTAGGACAGAGTGAGTTTGTGTACCGCAAATCCCAGTTGTACTAAAATAAATTTGGGAATCAAAATCACTTTCTTCTCATTCTTATGTTAGAGTATTTTCAAGGGTACATTCTATGCTATACTAGGAGCTTGCCCTAATTACATAACAGAACGTGCGGCGGGCAGCCAATTACATTATGACTGGAGGATGGGGAAATAATGTCCGACCCTAAAAGCAAAAGCTCAAGTTATCGGTTAGTGGTCAAAACAATGATATAAAGCTATTTAACATGAAGTTTATCTCTTTGAAATCATTATTTAGCGAATAAATTTTCATTTTCGAAAAGTGGATATTCAATAAATAACAACCTTAGAGGTCTCTGCATGAATTTGTGGGTAGGAGGTTGAGGATGTTCATGGTGGAGAGAAGACACAAAAAGCTTTGATAGACTATAATTCTTATCACTAAAAGTGAAGCACCTTTCTTTTTTCACACCACATAAATAAAAACAACTAGCTTAGCACAGAAAAGCTGGATTATAAAGTTTACTTGATTTATAAGATTGTGCTCATGTTTACCCAAAAATTAGCATACAAACGTCTTTAATAGACAAACGTATCACATTATCCACACTTTTAATAAAAACATGTCACATTTTTATGAAAATATTTTTGTCACTATTTTTGTGAGCCATGAGCTGGTTATGGGACCCAGAGCATGTGATGCTATTTAAGCAGAGCCTCTTGCCCTGGTCTGGTCCTTTGGCTTTTGGCTTTTGCTTTCTCTCCTTTTCAAAGTGTCTTTTTGCTTCTATTAGATGAGAAATTTGTTCCCTTTTCACCATATCTATTGCTGAAATGCCAGTCTCATGTTCTGGATATCCTCCAAATTTTGTTCAACTGGGGCATGCTTCATTTCCAGCCACTTATATTTCCTGCCTATATATTTATCTCTAGATATTATGAATATATATTGGATCTATAGGTGTAAAATGAGTAGGTTGATTCGGATTTTAATCGGGAACAGCTCAGGTTCATTATAGTGAATATTAGTTTGTTTTGGGCTTCGTACACACATCATTCACCCTCACGAATTTTATGAAAATGAGGAGTATGTGTAAATTGTAATATGAGTCAAGTTGACATGGATTTAATTCAGGCTTACTGATCATTTAGTTTAACATCCCAGACATCAAGTAAATATTGTCTTCTATTGCTTTCATGCATGCGTCTTTCAAGCTTACGAATTTTCTTTGAATCATGGGATTCACACTAGTATTCTTCACCCATGACTATCGAAAACCAGATCATGAGACGGTTAAAACTCAAATTTTTGAGATAATTGTATACCAACTTAAAAACAATAAATTTTAAAATAATAATAATAATAAATCATAGTTTCTACCACAGGCAATGCCATTGGTCCACAGACAATACCCGGGGTAATTACTGTATCCACCACGGACAATGTCTGTGGTAATTACGTCTTCCACAATGGGCAATGCCAGTCAAAAAGCATTGGTAGATAAACATTTTTCTTATAGTGATAGTATGTGTATATATATATATATATATGTTCAAGTCGGTGCGCATTGATATAACTTCATCAGTGCATTGGATGTGTACTTTGACTCAAAGTGTATGCACTTGTCAAAACTTTTCCATAATTAGTGGTCCACATGCATTGGGACTGATGTAGTTACATCGATGCATACTAATGTGAACAGAACGGAACTATATATATATATTTATATACATATGAGATTGTTTTTCTAGGTAAAACTCATATGAAAAGCTAAACTTTGATGTTCAGGGTATAGAAAGTTATTTAATGTTTTCTAGAGCTTCATGGACTATTTACTAGCTTTATGATAATTAAATCCAATTTACAAATTCACTAATGCTATAGAACTTCATTGTGTCATTATCAAACTCAATGGAGAATATAGTACAAAAATTAATGATTTCACATTTTTTTTTCACTTGATGTTGTGTTTTAGACACCATTAGAATACTATATGCTGCTATTAGTACACTAATTAGATTGGTTTAATTTGTTAATATGATTAGGACCCTAACATTTCTTTTGATTGTTTTCTCTTAGATTTTCTTGCATTGGTGGATTCATACATGAACTTCCGGGTGTGACAATAAATTTCCTATTTGTAGAGCTCATTCTCAAATTTTAGCTTATTATTTGATACCATCGTATTATGGAACGCGGTTATGTTAGACAATCAGACCATTAAACATCCATAAATACCATCCATAAACATCAATAACCATCAATAGACATGAAAACCATACTCTCGGTTTAGAGGATAAAACCAAAGAGTTCACTCAATATTTTTGTTGTAATTCATTCAATTTTTTCCATCCATACGTCCATTACAATCCATAACATTTTTCTACTGACATAAAAGTTTATATACAAAATACAGGGGAAAGTGCAATCATTAGATCGCACCATCATTGTCATCCAACGGACAGTGTGCAACAATAAACTAGCACAGCCAGACATTAACCACTGACACAAGAAACTGGCACAGCCACCAAAAACATCATTACAATCTAAAAGTAAATTTAACACGTTTTAAAGCAATTTAAAATGAACTAAATAGTACAACTAATCCTAATGAAACTAAATTACCATAAACATACCATAACCATAAGCTAGAGATTATTTGGAAAAGTTTCATTTAGCTCAACACTCCTCCTTGAAACTTTTTGTAAGGATTCCCATTTATTGATTGGCTTATTTCATGGACAAACCACATATTGGGGCTTGATGTAAAGGTAGCTTAGGTATTTGATGGTTGGTGTTTTACACAACCAATGTCAGCTCAAGACCTCAAGAGAAGAAGCATCAAAAGTATATTCTAGTGCTTTCTTGTTTTGAAGAGATCTAGTTGCACACACACACACAACTCATGCATATATCTTATTCTTGTATGTTGTGTGTTTTATATGAGTGTATGCATGTTCTTGAACATCTCTTCTTGCATGTTTTAATTGATTGCATCTAATTTATTAAAATATCATAACACGTTTAGGCATTAGGATGCAAAGCCATGAAGTCTCTTCATGCATTTTTAAATGATTGCATCTAGTTTATTAAAATGTCATAACATGTTTAGGCATTAGGATGCAAAGCCAAGAAGTCTCTTTATGCATGTTTAAATGATTGCATCTTGTTCATTGAAATGCCATGATAGGTTTTGGCATTAGGATGCAAAGTCATGAATTATATTCATACATGTTTTAATTGAGTGCATCTTGTTCAATGACAATGCCATGACATGTTAGACATTATGATGCATTCACTTCCCACACTTGCACTTCATGTTAGTCTTAAGTGTGGTGTAATTCATTTCCGTTTGTGTGATCGAAAACGTCCGCGCTTGCACGATGGTGTGCATGTCTTAGCACAATGGTTGACCACTTGCAAAGGTCTCATTCTTCTCTTGGATAAGTGTTAGTTTTGGTTTGGTTGTTTGGAGTGAAGTGTCTAGTTTGAAAGATTGGATTTCAATGTTTTAAATGTTTTTCAAAACTAACCTGTGTATGGTCGTGTGACCATAACTTTTTAGGAAAAGATTTAAATTGAGTTTTATAAATTCTGGACAAACTAGACACCTATACCTTTCCAAAGGTATATTATTCGTAATATTTCATGACCGTTTAGATTAGTTTTGAAATCTCCAAAGTGACCACCAAAACAGGGCAACTATGTTATTGTCCGTTTCTGACCTTTGGTTACTCAATTGACCATAACGTTTTCTACAGACATCAAAATGTCATTCCATAAATTGGAATAGAAATTAGACTTCCATACATTTCCAATGATATATCATACGAAAGGTTTCGATATCGTTTGGTCATGTTTTGAGGTGCTTAAAGTTGAAGCTGATGCACTGTCGTAGCTAAACCGATGTTCACTCGCCCTAGTACAGTGGGCACCTGATTAATTTTTCAATCTTCCCTACACCCCCTTACAACCGCCCTACGTAAAGCAGTCTACAGGAAAACTTTTTGAAAATTTCCAGCACGACATAGCTGTTAGGATTATGCTCAATAGCAAAAGTGTAATGTTGTAATTGACAATCTTTTTCATATTAATAAAGTGATTTCTGATTTAACAAATCGTATAGCATTTATAGTTTAATATTATAATTGTCAAAGTAAATAATCATAAGGTCTAAAGACTATGGGAAAAGAAGAAATGTTCGTACATCTGGATATGTATGTGGTAGACACAATTCTTTAGTTAGTCTTGAATAATGTTCATATCTTAAGTTAAAGGTTGGATACCTTTATCTTGTTAAAGTTGTAGAATTCTTTTGCTAGCATTTGAGTGGGATCAAATGAGATATGATGAGTCTAAAATCATCGGAGTGTCTTCGAGCAAAAGGATCTAGTGCACTGGGTGCATTGAACTGGATCACAATGAAATACTTTATCTATAACCGTCAGTAGATAAAAGTCTTTTCATTATCAGGACAATCGGAGAGTCTATCTTAATCCTGAGATAAATGATGGACTTATGGTTGCAAGTGATATCATTTGAGTTATCAATGAGTACGATTATATCGCATAGTCTATCCTCGATAGTTTGGTGATATTCATTTGTTAATCGATAGAGGACTTCATTTATAGATATGGACATCGTGGCTCCATTTAATTAAATGAGAGTATAATATCATCATATGGATATTTTGAGGTAATTGGATATTAAATCTCAACGTTGAGTTTTCGATAGTGTCTATTGAAAACATGGCTTCTGGACAAGTCAAAATATCCAAGTTCAAAACGTGGCCATATGAGTAAATATGGTAACTTGGAGAGTTATAGGCGGTCTATGAACTCTTGGCGATTACTGATATTAATCACGAGGATACACTATCTCCAATATGATTGTCTAGGGTATGAATGAGGAGCATCTTCCTTTTCTATCTTTATTTAAGAGTTCAGTTTTAGCTCTTTAGTGGAATGAGTTAAAATTAATGGATCGGACCTAAGTGAATCATTTGTTGATTGTGATTAGGTTATGTCTATTGAAGCTTAAATTTAGATGGCCCGCCAAGATCCCCAATCCACACGGACTTGCATGGATCACTTGATATATTCTACCGGACCAATTTAAGGGTCCATCTAGAATTGCATTTAATATATTAAGAATATAATTTGTACATTATTTTAGTAATGGGCTACTCAATTATATTAATATATTAATGAAAGACACGTGGGCTTGTTTCTTTTAGTAAAAATGAGTCTGGTTCACATGTGGGCTTTTTATTTAAAATCCAATGGATTAAATGAAATAAGAAAATAATATTTTGGCCCATTTACTTTAAGTGGGGCGGCAAGGGTTAGTTTAACCTAACATATTATTTTGTTTCATTGTTTTAATTAAATAAGAATTAATTAATTTATTAATTAATTGTTTAATTAAAGAAACAAATCTTTTCTAATCAGGAAATATATTTCCTAAAAGTAAAATTAAAAGACTTGTTTGATAAGGAAATAAATAATTAGTTTTATTTATTTAATCAAATAAGAAGTCTTTTTTATTTAGTCAAAATAAAAGAATAAAAGATCTATGAGTTGGATTAGGGTTTGATGTCTTAAAAACTAGATGGAAATTAGGGTGCAACATAAGCCTATGGTGGGCATGTGATTTCGGCAACCCTAGTCATTTCTAGGTTAGGATTTCGGCAACCCTAATAATAATAGAAAAGAAGAAGCAAACTGAGGCCACCTATATATTGACAAGTATAGAATTGGGCCACAAATAGGATATGGGTTCATGATACAAATTTCTTCTTCTTCTCAATTCATAGAAAGCTTTTTATTCTACTAAAACAAAAAGGAGTGTTAGATTATTCTTTGATAGTATACTATTTGCTTATTCATCAATAAGCTTGTGTATATGATATCGATCTAGGTTCATGCGAGTTTCGATCATTAGATTGAGAACTCAAAAGTGACCGGAATAATCTTAGTCATTCTTTTGATTGTTTTTGTGACTAACAAAGAAAAGAAAAGTTTGTTTTGTCTATTTACAGGTTAGCAATTCAAAGAAAAGGGAGACCACGCTCCTAGGTGATCCACGTTCGTGCTAGGATTGAAGATCTTGCGGATTACCATCGACGTAAGTCAATCGGATCACGCGACAAAAGGTATTCTACTTTTTGTTATTGCATATGTATGTTTAATTAATTAAAGAGTTTAAGGTTCATAAAGGAAAATTTTAAAAAGTCACTAAATCTAATTTTTAGTATCGCTTCCGCTGCGTATACTTCTTTGGTACTTTTCCCAATAATAGCTTTAATTGGACATCATATATATATATGTCTTTTTGACCTTTGGTCGTCCTAATGACTCAAAACCCCATATTTTTTATTGAGAGGATTTTCAAAGAGAGATTTTCACCCAAGAACTCATCTTTGATCATCCAAACTCATTTCTATATGCATAAATCATCATCTAAGCTTCACTAGGATCATCTAGCATGTGCTAATACATGGGTCTTTTTCAACACACATGGTATGGTATGTTGAACACTATTATCTTACATAATTTGTGTTTTTACTTATCAATTTATATCATTTATTACTTATATGCTTTTAGATTAATTTCTACTTACAAGAATGAGATTATGTGTTGATTGTTTGGGTTATTTGTGATAGCTATGTTTTATTGTTTATATGTCATCTAGCTAATTAATCTTATTGCATGATTGAGATTGTTTTTTGATAGCTAGGATTTCATGATTGATATATACATCTAGCTAATTAATCTCATTCAAATGTTTGAGACTGGTTTTTATAGTTATTGTATTTTGGATTGGTTATCCTCTACATATCTAAGCTTTATGACATATCATTTAACTTTTGATATCTAGGATTGAATTTATTGTCATATTATATTCCTAGATAAGCATATAGGGTACTCAAGCTCTATATGCATATTTGGATATCATTGCATATTCACTTAGGGTTTGATCTCTTCGGAGAATTAAGTCTTGATCTAAGATTGCTATTACAGGCCTGCCGGTAGTAGTTGTGGGTTACAAGTCGAAAATGGTTGAGGTCAACCTAAACAGTGAACATCATTACAAGTAGTGATTGCGAGGATTGAGCAATTGGACTAGGTCCACTTTTACAGGTCTGCGAGTAGTGGTAGCGGGTTAGATACCGGGATGTAAACGTTATCACAATTAGTGGATTCGAGGTTCGAGTGTGGTGCACTTGTCAGCCCGTGGTTTTTTCCTGTTGAGGGTTTCCACGTAAATATCAAATGTTATTTAAATTCCGCATATATTACACTTGTTGTATGTATTGACTAGTTGGGGTATTTTCATAAATTGACTAAACGCCAAAATTTGGTAATAAGGGTTAAAATCTATTCGCTCCCCCCCTATATTTGAACACACCGTGCATTATTAGTTTCACTTTTCTTAAAGACTCCAAGCTTGCCTCTTAAAACACTGAACTTGCCACAGGGAAGAGCCTTTGTGAATATGTCTACCAATTGCTCTTCAAACCTGTAATGCATCAATTGAACATCCCTATTCTTCTCAACTTCTCTAATTGCATGGAACTTAACATTGATATGCTTTGTTCTCTCATGCTGGACAGAATATTTGGCCATAGAAATTGCTGACATATTGTCACACCATAACCCAGTAGGTTCTACTTGCATATAATTTAGGTCTGTCAAGACCTTTCTAATCCAAATGGCTTGATTTAAAGCTGATACTGTAGCAATATACTCAGCTTCTATTGAGGATTGAGCCACCACCTCTTGCTTCTTTGAATTACATGAAAATACTCCACTCCCAAGTGAAAAAACATAACCGGAGGTGCTCTTTGAATCATCAACAGAACTTGCCCAATCATTGTCAACAAACCCTTCCAGCTTTCCATTTCCACTGCCATACCATATTCCAAAATCAATGGTACCTTTTAGATACCTCAAGACTCTTTTGCCAACACCAAGATGTGTCAAGCTTGGTGAATGCATGAATCTTGAAAGCAAACTTGCTGAGAACATCAAATCTGGTATGGTTGCAGTCAAGTAAAGAAGGTTGCCAACCAAACTTCTATACTGAGTTATATCAGCTTTTCCATCACCATCTGCCCTTGAAAGCTTTTCATTTACTGTCAATGGAGTTGCTACTAGATTGCAACTCTCCATCTTAAACTTCCTTAGCAAATCCATTCCATATTTCCTTTGTGAAAGGAAAATTCTATCATTAGACTGGTGCACTTTCATTCCCAAAAAATACTTCACCTCACCAAGGTTTGACATTTCAAAAACTTGCAACATGCTTTCCTTGAATTTGTCAATTTCATGAACATCATCACCAGTCACTAGTAGATCGTTAACATACAAAGAAACTATGAGTTTCTTACCATTTCCACAAGCTTTCACAAAAAGAGTAAACTCATTTTGACTCCTCCTGAAACCAATTTGCAGAAAGTAATCATCTATTCTGATGTACCAGGCCCTTGGAGCTTGCTTTAATCCATACAAAGCTTTATGAAGATTGTACACCTTGTCTTCATGGCCAGTAACCAAGAAACCAATAGGCTGCTCAATGTAAATCTCCTCTTCCAGGATTCCATTTAAGAAAGTCAATTTTACATCAATATGGAAAATTTTCTAGCTACAATTAGCTGTTAAAGCTATAAGCAGCCTTATTGTTTCATGCCTTGCAACTGGTGCAAAAGTATCACCATAGTCAACTTCTGCCATTTGAGAATATCTCTTCACCATAAGTCTAGCCTTATGTTTGTGAATGGAACCATCATGATTCAATTTTGTCCTGTAAACCCATTTGACACCAATCACTTTTCTATCTTTAGGCCTTGAAGTGAGTTCCCAGGTGTCATTTTTGTTAATCATAGCCAGCTCCTCCTTCATTGCATCATTCCATTTGGTCTTTAATGATGCTTCTTCAACGCTAGAGGGCTCTCTCACAGCAAAGTTACATCTTTCATAAATTTCAGCCAAAGACTTAGTCTTTAGCACTAGAGAGTCAGATTCTGCCATTGATTCTTCCTCCTTAATTTTCAACTTCATTTTGAGCATTAACTGATGTAGGATCAATAACTGGATGTGTTGGCTTTGAACACCTTTAAATCTGATCACTCTCCCAATCCCAATATGCATCCTCATCCACTTAAATATCTCGGCTAATCACAATCCCTTTTGAGTTGAGATTGTACACTCTATACCCCTTTGAACTTGCTGCATAACCAAAAAAGATCCCCATTTCAGCCTTGTCATCTAACTTAGACCTCTTTGCATCTGCAACATGAGCATAACATACGAAACCAAAAATTTTTAAATGCTTGGTAGTAGGTTTTATTCATGACCAAGTTTCCATTAGTGTTTTCCTTAAACAGCTCTAGTTGGAAGCATGTTCAAGAGATACACAGATGTGTACATTACCTCAGCCCAGAAATTCTTTAGCAATTTCTTCTCTGCCATGAGACACCCTACCATTTCCATAACAGTTTTGTTCTTCTTCTCAGAGACACCATTTTGCAGAGGCGTATAACTGACTGTCAACTGGTGTGTGATCCTCATTTCTTCATGAAATACATTGAACTCATTTGAAGTGTACTCCTTTCCATTGTCCAACCGTAGCTTCTTAATCTTACAGCCACTCTCAGACTCCACCATAGCTCTAAACTTCTTTAAAACACTAAAAGTTTGAGCTTTGCTAGACCAGAAATACACCCATGTCATTCTAGTCAAGTCATCAATAAACAAGATAAAATACTTGTTTTCATTTAAGGAAGGAACACTCATAGGGTCACACAAATCAATATGAACAAGCTCCAACCTGTTCTTTGCCCTTGTGACATTATCTAATGAAAAAGGCTTCATGTGCATTTTTCTTAATTGACAAGCATAACATAAGTCATATGTGCGAATTATTGCTTGCATGTCCCTGATCATATCATGCTCTTGCAAATAATTCAATGCATCCATATTAAAATGACCACATCGTTTATGCCATAGGGCTGAATCATCATGCTTAGAAACAAGTGCTGAGTGATTCACTTGATTCAAGCTCAATGGAAAGCTATTATCATGCATTCCTACCATAACAACTTCTACACCACATGAATCAAAAACAGTGCAGTAATTGTCCTTAAATGAGCATGAATAACCTTTCTTCAATAACTGAGCAACACTAAGCAAATTCTGATCCAATTCAGGAATCAACAACACATAAGAAATTAATTTTGGACCTTTGCTGGTGTGAACAGAGATAGTACCTTTTCCTGTAACTTGAACCATTTCTCCATTTCCAAGCTTTACTTTGGTTTTGTCAGTCTTGTCTAAAGAAGTGAAGAGGCTTGAGTCTTTTACCATGTGGCTTGTGCAACCACTATCCACATGCCATACATCTTTTGAAGCTGCAAAATATGCTTGAGAAGCCATGAACAGGTGATCTTCAGCTTCAGGTTGTTCATTAGTGAAGTTGGCTTGCTGTGCAGGTTATGGCTGAGATTGGTTTTGCTTGTTTCTACAAAATGTTTCTCTATGTCCCCATTTCTTGCAATAATTGCACTGGATTTGTGGCTTGCGTTTGTACCAACCAACAATCCTTTGACAAGTGATTTGTTCTCTTGCAGGTTGAACAAGGTCAAAATTTGCTCTTTCCTGTAAATTCTGATGAGCCCCCATCTATCTTGCTTTTTCCTTTTTGATTACCATTTTTCCTGTCAAAGTTTTGTTTCTGTTGATCCCTTTTGACAGGCTACTTCCTATTGTGTCTTGCTTGAAAAGCACCTTCAGTTATATCATTACTTCTTATAGGCATCATTTGCTCTTGAGCCCACAGCTTACTGACCATCTCTGAAATGGTCATCTTTTTCAAGTCACAAGACTCCTCTATGGCTGCAACTTTGGCTTCAAATTTTTCTGGCAAGCTAATCAACATCTTTTCCACAACCTTGTAATCTTCCACCGTCTCACCATATAGCCTCATATGATTCACCAACTCTGACAGTTTAGAAGAGTAGTCTTTGACAGATTCACTCTACTTCATTTTCAACATTTCAAACTCTCTTTTGAGAGTTAACAACTTGAAATTTCTCACTCTTTTACTGCCTTTATACCTTTCCTTCAGCTCATCCCATATTTCTTTTATTGTTTCCAGGTGCATGATGCTAGTGAAAACAGAGTATATCAATGCTGAGTGTAGACAAGTATCAGTCTTGTCTCTCTTCATCTTCTCCTCTTCATGTTGTTTAATTTGAGCTACTGTTGGATTAGCTCTCAATGGTGGAATTTTTTTGTCTTGATCTACAAATTCCTATAGGCCAAATGACTTCAAATATGGCCTTATCTTAACAGTCCATACCTGATAATTTTCCCTAGAAAACCAAGAAACAGGAAGAGCAGCATTGCTTCCAGTAGCTATGTTTGCACTCATGGGTATTTAACACTCACTCTCTAGTGTTTGAAACCTCACAAGCACTCAATAAATTGAAAACAAAACCTCACAATCCCTCAAGAACAATGCTCTAATACCACTGTTAGACAATCAGACCATTAAACATAGATAAATGCCATCCATAAATATCAATAACTATCAATAGACATGAAAACCATACTCTCGGTTTAGAGAATAAAACCAAAGAGTTCACTCAATATTTTTGCTGTAATTCATTCAATTTTTTCCATCCATACGTCCATTACAATCCATTACATTTTTCTACTTACATAAAAGTTTATATACACAATACAGGGGAAAGTGCAACCATTAGATCACACAATCATTGTTATCCAACAAACAATGTGTAACAATAAACTGGCACAGCCACCAAAAACATCATTACAATCTAAAAGTAAATCTAACACGTTTTTAAGCAATTTAAAATGAACTAAGTAGTATGACTAATCCTAATGAAACTAAATTGCTATAACCATACCATAACCATAAGCTAGAGAGTATTTGGAAAACTTTCATTTAGCTTAACATGTTAATAATAAATATCCAGAGAAACGAGCATAGGAGAGGAGGGATTTGAACGATGGATCGCATAATGAACTGTGATATACCATCACTCAACCCAAAAACTTAAGTTTTGAACCGAGAAAAGTTCCGAAAAATAGTTTATAGGCTAGGGGATTGAAATGTTAACATGGTTCAACTATCATAGTATATGTCATTTTAAATTTGATTATTATGTGATTGTTGTGCGCATATATATATATATATATATATATATATATATAAACTGACATTTTCATATTTTATCTAACATAATTATCGTAAGATGTTTAGGCAATGCTGAGAAATATATTGATATTCACTGGAAATCTTTGGAGAGACTCTCTGATCAGGTAATGTCCACTAAATGCTCAAGTTTTCTTCCTTTAATTTTTAGTATGCAATAGCTAGGATAGTGAACTTGGAACTTCTTCGGGTTTTTGCAGGAACATAAACTAGTTAACATTACAAAAGATTATTGTTGCTATATGTCCATTCAGTTAGCAGTCCTTGAAGATCAAGAAATCAGGAAGAAGATCGAAAAGAAAAATGCTTGTTAGTACATACAAGGTTCAGGAAATGAATATAAGATCCAACATAATAATTCTCTAGTTAGGTCTGGTCCTGAAGTTTTTCGTTAATCTGAGTAAAAATTTCAGGACCAGACCTGATTAGAGAAGGACTCAGATCCAGCAAAGCATATTATGATGATAATTTAAATTTTGTAATATGACTTCTTGTTGATGATTTGCTTGTTAATTATTCCGCAGATGGTGCAGCTGCCCCCTAGCTTGTTTATTGAATCTGAAAGCACTAGTTCCCTTGTTAGGCTTCTTACTATTGGAAATTTTTGGGCTAGTTGATAACTTGAGATTGCTCTAGATTTAATTAAACTAATATATATATATATATACCACTGTTCAATGTGGTTCGATGGTGTTTTTAATGATCGTTTTTTTTTTTTTTTTAAATGTGGTTTGATGGAAAAAACTCTCATCCAATTCGAATATATCTTAACCAGGCCCGGCCTTAGGGAACCCAGTGAGGCGACCGCCTAGGGCCCCCAAAGTTTAAAAAAAAAAAAAAAAAATTGATCTCAAATATAACCCATATATGAATTTAAACTAACAAGCCCATAAATGAGTTTAAAATATAAGCCCATTGAATCTCTAATTTTTTAAAACTAACACACTCATAAAGTGAGTTCAAAAGAGGCCCACCAAACATATTTCTTTTTAAGAAAGGCCCACAATCCAATTATCATTCTAAAAAACAAAAAATAACAATATAATACTACTCTTATCAGAGTAAGACAACCAGAAATCGAAATTGAACAAAAATCAAATTAGTAATCTCTTAAATCTTGTTATTTGCTACGAAATTTTAGATTTCAAATCTGTAATCTAAACTTGAAGTCGTTCACCCATTCTTAAAGCCATTGTTCCAATAATCAAAGGTAATTAATAATCAAATCAATATATATATATATATATATATATATATTTTTGATAAACCTCTTTTTGTTAGATTGTTAGAATTCAAATAGGAAAAGATTAGTAACTTTGTAAGTGAGTCTGGTGGTGATGATCGACTTTGTTTGGTTCAAATTGGTTGTGGATTTTCTATAGAATAATCAAAAATTAAATTAGGGTTCTTCAAAACTCTCTTAAATCTTGCTACGAAAATTCATAATTCAAATACAAAATCTCAAGGCCCCGTAAATTCATTTTCTATAGATCGCCTTGGGCCCCAAAAATCTCAAGGCTGGCCCTGATCTTAACATCAAGTCGTTGCCACGGCAGATGGTATATGAAAAAAAAAAAAAAAAAAAAAGATTAAACTGACTCTCATCCAATTCGAATATATCTTAACATCAAGTCGTTGCCAAGGTAGATGGTATATGAAAATATATATATATTAAACTGATATATATATATATATATATATATAAATGACGTGATATGTATTTTTTTTTTTTTGTTAGACCACGAGGTATCCCTCACTCCGATCAGCAACTGATCGTTAACAAGTGGGACTAATCTCCGCTTCGGTCGGGAGGTTAGTCAGACGGCTACGAGGAGCTTTCAGTGGGATTTAAACTCGAACAGAAACCAAACCATTCGTCTCACTGGGAGTGCGGTGACCAACCGCACCACAGCTCGTGGTTCATGATATGTATATTTCGTTGAGACACATAAAATGTTCCATAAAATCAGCCTAAATTCTACTGCTAATTAACAGATAGGGTTTATTTACAAAGTACAGCTAAATCATTGGGATTGGCCATTGGGGATTTGTAAATGCAAATGCAAAGTCAAATCCTCATCTCCAATTAAATATTCTTTAAGTGGTTCTTTCCGTGTCATTAAACTTTAGATTATGATCCAGATTACTAGAAGCAGCCCATGGCAATTCAAATCCCATTAAAATATTGTCATTAACTTAATCTCCATTTCTTTAATGTCAATGGAAGTCCATGCATTAACCATTTATAGCAAACATAAGTGGGACTATACTAGACATTAGAAAAAAAAAAAAAAAAGTTTCACTTTGCCTAAAAGCAAGACTTCCAACACCCCCCAACTTGCCATGTTAGTGGGAGATCACCGAACTTGTTGCTAGGTAAAGACGAAGAAGGTTAATACGTGGGATCTTACACCTCTTTTTTTCTTCCGTATGAGATCTTAAGATTGTTGTATATTGGGGCGGATCCATGTATAGACCAGGTGGGATCCATGCACTATCTCAAATTTAAAAATAAAAAAATTGAATTTGTTTATATATATATTAATAATTTACACACGTTAAACTATATAACCTGTTAGCACAGCCGGTAAGATTACTCTCACCAACAATGATGATCATCATTTCCATTTAGTTTAATTTTAACAATTTTTTATATCTTTTTTATTTTACAATCTTTTCCAATTTATTTCTCAAATTTTCATCTTTTTCTAAAATAAAATAATTAACTTTATCTTTTCCAACCTCTTAACTACTTTCAATTTATGGTTATTTAATTTAATTTTATATTATATTATTATTATTTTGAAACTTTATTATTTCTAATAGTTTTAGTTTGAAATACTTAACACATCCCATCAATAAACCTTAAAATCTCATATTTTAATTTATTGTATTAATATAGTCCATTTATTATTATGAACCATTTTTTTTTTATCCTTAGTATTTCTCTTTATTTTAGAGTTTTAATTTATTTACAATCAATAAATCAATAATTTACTAATAATTAGAAAAATTCAAAATTCAAAAACATATCTAGTAATATTTATTAATCAAATATTTTGTATAAATTTAAAGTGAATTCGTAATAAATACAAAAAAAAATTTCATATTATAAAATTAGATTGTAATTTTTATTGTTTTTCTTGTTATTATTTATTTATTAATTTTGTGTTTCTTATTTTTATTTCTTTTTAAATATAAGATTATTTAGTTCTTCTTAAATAAGTGTTTTTTTGTTTTATTTTATACCCTAAATTTTATTATACCCTAAATTTTTCTTTATATAAAAAAACTCAATTTTGTTTAATAAAAAAAAACTCATTTTATTTGAATCTTAAATTTTCAATATTTTTTTATATAATTGTTATTTTATTCGAGTGCCCTATCTGGTTAAAATTTTTGGGTCCACCACTGGTTGCATATGACAATTGATTGTCATATTTTAAGATTCCATATGAAAAATAATAATAATAATAATAAGTTAAGGCATACTTAATAGAATATTCCTAGATGCTAACATCTTAATTTTTTTAAATACAAATTTTCATCTTTTAAACGATTTTTTTTTTTTTAATGTAAAGACTCGTGCATTTAACATAATATTTAAAAGTTTACGGGACCAGCTAGATGAGAGAGACTCGTGCATTTAACATAATATTTAAAAGTTTATCAGGACCAGCGAAATGAAGGCTCTACTCGTACGGTCTGGATCACAACTCCCACAAAGAAGAGAGCGTACCTACACCAAGGTAGGGTAAGACCCACATATAAGGTGAAAAAATCTCCTAAATACACACCAGGGCTAAGAGTCGAACCTTGATGGTAAAAGTCTTGGAGAGACTCTAAGCGAGACTCTAAACCACCAAGACAATGAGCCCGTGTGTATCAACTTGGAACTTATTATACATGTTTATTGTTTAAATAAGTTGGAAGGTAAGATGAGATCTAAAAAGAAAAAGTGTTGAAATCATATGTGTTTTTGTGTTCATCTACTTTCCATGGTTTTTAATGGTGACATTAGGTGATTTTTGGCACTTGGCACATGGCACATGGTACTCACTCTCATCTTCACGTGCACAAACACCAATGCATAGACATTTTAATTGAATTAATTATCATATAAATTATAAGTTGTCTTTTTCCCCTTTTTTTTTTTTTTTTCCTTAAGTCAAATAGCATTAGTTTCATCAAAAACGTTTTTCCACAAAGAGAGGTTTTGACAAATTTAATTAAGATTCTTGATGGTTTTGTACGAGAAAATGTTAGGCCATAAATTGCATAAACATCTCCAAGGTTAGTTCTAATTGCAACTATAAGGAATTTTTGCTAAAACTTATATAAACATCCCCTACCTTTATTGAATGACTATTAGGCCATGTTTGGCACACTAGATTGGATTGAGATTGGAAAATTTTAGTCTTTATCCCACGTTTAGTGATGTTTTGGAACATGAGATTAGTAATCCTAAAAGCAAAATAGTCTTATGATTACGAGATAAAATAAACTCATATCTCCCTTGCCTTTAATAGTTCCACGACTATTTTTATATCTGGGCCCATTTATTTAATTCATCCCACCATCTTCCTTTTAATCACATTTCAACTAGACTTGATGTCAATTCCGGTTCCAGTGTTCCGGGTATAGGGGAATCGGAAAGGCCAAGGCCAATTTCGGTTTCGGTTTCGGTTCGATGGTTCTGAACCGTTTTTTTTTTTTAAACCCAGTCACATGATCATCAACTTCTCTACCAGAGTACCAGACCTATAAACCATCACCATCTCTAACATCCAATGACCCAAACCCTAACCTAATCCATCATTTTTAAAACAAAAATTAAAAATAAATAAATAAACACAATTATAAAGTTGTTATTTTTTCCTTGTCCCGTGGATCTGGAAACACTCAAACCCATCATCAATCTGAGATTCTGATTGTGATTTCCATATCCATATTGTGGATGGATCCGGAAACCCATCATCGAGCTGGAAACCCTAATCTAATCCATCATTTTCCTCAACTTTCCCAGCAAACAAACACCCAAAAAAAAAAATAAGCATAGTGAATCAAATATTCAGAGATCATGAAGAAGAAGAAGAAGAAAAAGAGGTCGAAGAGGAGATCGAAGAGGGCGACCATCCAGCGTCCATCGATCACCGGCAACGGGGTGAAGAAGCGATCGAGTCTTCGAAAGAGAGAAAGACTAAGAAGTGGAATCTGAGATGAGACTCATGAGAGAGAGAGAGAGAGAGATGACTAATGAGTTTTATTTTTTTTAAAAAAATTAAAAAGGAAAGGAACCGCCAGTTCGAACTGAACTGGAACTGCTGGTTCCAGTCCGATTCAAACCGAGCGGTTCCTTCAAAAATGGAATTGGAACCGGAACCGAAAAAACCAGTTTCAATTCTGATTTTTCTGGTTCGGTTCACTGGTTCAAACTGAACTAGCGTCAGGTCTAATTTCATCCGATCATTCTCTTTCATCAAATTTCAACCGGTTGCTCTTTCAAAATTGCTTTCTTTTGTGCATCAATGGCATCTTCATAAATTGTTGGAAAATTCTTTTGTGCTTCATCTATTGCTTTCTTTTGTGCATCAATTTTTCTTTCAAAATTGCTTTCTAATGGTAGACCGTAGAGATGGAAAATTGCTGCCATATGATGTACTCTCTTTATTTAATTTCCCTTTTGCTTCAACTTTCTAACAGTTATTCCATATTTTTTTTTTTAAATATTGTTTTTGTTTTAAATTCAAATAAGTTAATCAATCTTGATTTAAATTAGGATTAGATTTTGAATTTATTCTATCTAACCCATTGTTAGTTGTTATTTTCTTGTATAAATATGATGTATGAGTTAAAAATATATTTTTTAAAATAATATAAATCTATATCTTAAAAATATTTTTTTGGATATTATTCCTTTAATAATATATAAGTTAAAACATTTAATTTTTTTTTTCAAATACATATTTCAATAATTTATTATTCAATTTCAAAATATTATCAAATTAAAAATATTATTATATTTAGTTAGTCAAATCTCATATTTCACCAAACAAAATATGATACTAATTCAGTCTAGTCTCATGTTTCTCCAAACACAACATAGTATAAATTTAGTCCAGTCCAGTCCAATCTAACTCTATCTAATCTTATGTCCATCTCAATCCAATCCAATCTCATGGAAATGATCTTATCTAATCCCGCGCACCAAACAAGGCATTAACGCTAGAAAGTTAGAATGGTCTATTTACCCAATGACATCAATGACATGTAACAATTTGATTTGGGGTCAATTCCATTAATAACCATAAAATTATGGTAGTTTCTAAATTTATAAATTTCCAATAGTTTTATTTTATCAAATAAACCGTGTTTTGGAAGAAACTGACATTAATGAATTTTTGAAGAAAAAATACTCTAATTCGAAATTTTTTTTTAAATTTTTTTTTGGAGGTTTGGATAGTCCTCCAATGTACATAGAGAGCATGCAGACCTCCAAAAAAAATTACTAGAAGAAGATTAAGTGTAATTTTGTCAGTTTAGGAAAAGGGTCGATAAAAACAATTAAAACAATGATTAATGATAAAAATAGAAAAACCCTTGTTTATATGGTTTAAAAGGGGCATTCTACACAAGCACATTGCCATGGTGGTTTAGAGTCTCTCTAGACTCTCTGCCACCAAGGTTTGACTCTATCTTTAGTGTGTATATATGAATGATTTTTTCATCATTGTGTGTGGGTCTTGTCTCAATTTGGTATGGGTGCTCTCTCCCCTTTGTGGGAGTTACGTTCCCGGTTGTATTAGTAGAGCTCTATCTTTACCGGTTCAGACAGTTGTGTACTAAAAAAGAGAGGGGGGGGAGACATTCTCTCATATTTTTTGGGATACCTTAACTCATTAACTCTACGATTTACTACGTACCGCTAAGATCTAATCTAAAACCTTACTAGATTAAAAACTTTTCAAACAATAAAATTCAAAAAGTGAAAGATTTATAACATTTGAAGACTAGTTCCCGAAAAACCCAAATCATACTGAAACTATCCTTGTGACTTTTGGTTTGTTTCTTTATTTTTTATTATATTATTTAATTAATATGGTCAACTAGTCAATTGCTCAGCGATTATACAATTATGATATTATTTAAAAAATAAGGGCATTTTGGATAATTCATTAGAAAATGGTGGTCAAACAGTAGGGAAGGTTTGTGTAAATTTGAACAAAAGTTCGGTATGGCTACAGTTAGACCAAACTTGGGGGCATTTGTGGAGTTTGCCCAAAATTTTAATTACTAAAAATTCCAATTTTCTTCAAAAATATTATGATGAATTTCGAAATTACTATTTAGTATGACTCACTTTATTTTCAATAGAAACATGTTAAAATCTTTTTGTCTTTCAAACCCACATCAATAAAATGAATCGTTGATTCGAATCAAATTCTCGACTTCAAATAAAAAAAGAGATGGTTGAAAATATTGTCAACAAAAAAAACAAGACAGGTGAAAATGACTTGACTATTATCCTTGTTTGAACGCTTAGAAACATTAAACAACAAAAATGGTTAGGTAGCTAGCGTGAATGATTTTCATGATTACAAGCATGACAGTTCACTTGATCAGTTTAGATAGAGTATCACTTAACCAGTAACCACCCTTCAAAAAAGCTTCACTTAATTATCATATCATTAATGACAAAATTTAGGTGATTAATAGTTTAATTAGAGTTTTAGACGTTATGCTAAAGTCCGTACACGGTAGTTCTTATTACATATATATGTTTTTTTATTTGTTTCTTTTTATTATTTTCAAATTTGATACTAAACAGTTCAGAAGTTTACCAAGACTAGCTGAGTTATTTTATTTTTTATTTTTTGAATTACAACAACAATTGCCGGGACCTAGCAAGATTAGACTCTACTAGTACAGTCCAGAATATTACTCCCACTATCGGGAAGAGGGTACAAATGAATTACAACTCTCACAACTGGAGAGATGGTTGCTCCAAATAAAACCAGGAGAAGGCACCCACACTTAGGATTTAATAGCCAAGGTGGGACAAATTATATATATACATACCAAGGTTAGGCTTGAACCTTGGTGGTGGAGCATCCCTTGGGAGGCTCCAACCACGGAGGCAAGGGGCCATTGGTGTTATTTCTAAAAACCAGAAACTCATTTGAAAATTACTTGCAACACTTTATGTTGACCTTTTTATTTAAAAATCTCAAAATACAAATAAATAAGTTTGCACACATCATAGCTCATTACAGCCTTACAATAATGTCTTAGATTTGAGTCATCATGCCGCATGTTGACAAAAAATTTTATTTTAGGGTGGTCCTATTGCTACATACAAAATATCTTCTTACACCCATATTTTAATGAAACTTTTTAATTTCTAAAATTTCCCTACATTTATTTGCTTAAAATACATAGCTTTATAATTGGAAATTAAATTTACTTCATACACCCATATGTTGCAATCTATCACAAGCCCTAATAATATATAGAGGAAATAAGGGGAAATAGCACCAAATTCCAATGGTTTTGTGGTAATATCACCAAATTATTAAGTGTTGTGGAAATAGCACCAAAGTATGTGATCTGTCAAAATTGTCCCTCACTTATTCTCTCTCTCTCTCTCTCTCTCTCTCTCTCTCTTTCTTCCTCTCCCCTCTTTTTTTCTTCTTCAAAAACCTCCATTGATCCATTAATGAAGATCAAAATGACCTCTGTTGAAACAGTCGACTCCATTAGAGGTCTTCGAAACGACCTCCGTTATTAAAAAAAATTCTGGAAATAAGTCTCGGGTATTTAGCAATAAGTCTTGGGAATTTGGAAATAAGTCTCGGGTAAGTCACCCGAGACTTATTTCAAGTTATTTCTAGCTACCCGAGACTTATCTCAGCTACTCAAGACTTATTGTTAAATACCCAAGACTTATTTCCAGAATTTTTTTTATAATGGAGGTCGTTTCAAAGACCTCTAATGGAGTTGACCGTTTTGACAGAGGTTGTTTTGATCTCCATTGATGGATCAATGGAGGTTTTTTTAAAAAAAAAAGGAGAGACGAAGAAAGAGAGAGAAGAAGAAAGAGAGAGAGAGAGAGAGAGAGAGAGAGAGAGAGAGAGAGAGAGAGGAAAAAAGAATAAGTGATGAGCAATTTTGACAGATCACATACTTTGATGCTATTTCTATATAACTTATTAAGTTGGTGACTTTTCCATAAATGGCTTTGGAAAGAGTGCCTTAAAAAAAATCAACCCTAATATATACTTAATCAAACTTAATATCAATAAGGAAATATAAATTTTTTCACATATAGTCATAGATGATCAAAGAATTGGTTTCATGGATTTAGAAAACATTCAGTTATGTTTACTTTAATTTTTATTATTGTTTTGTGATTGAATAAAAAATTGTTGCAATTGTAGTCTTGTAGAATTTTTTTTTTAAAGCAGTTGTAGAACTCGATTAAGTCTATACGGATCTTAAACACAACTCACCCACTCACTTTACTTTACTTCAATTACCAATTCTTATTAATTTAATTGGTTTGTAAACCGAAAAACTTGGTGGATGGGTTTTTTTTAATTAAAAAAAATAACAAATTTTTAAATGAAAAAAATTGGTTTATTTGGTGATTGAAAAAATAGTTTTTTATTTATTATTATTATTATTATTATTTTAAGATAAAAGAAGATGCATATTGTTTTTTGTTTAATTATTATTGTTGTTGTTCAACTTGCAGATGTATTTGGAAGAGTTCATGCAAGTGGACCATGAAACCAAGAAGATTTTGTTGCAACTTTACTTGTACAACTAACAACTTACAGAGTCTCTCCAATTCCCTTAAAAATTAAAAACATATTTTTTTAACCATTTGATTATATGATTTTTTAACGTTGAATTAAATGTTTAAAATAATGTTGAATCAAAATAACAATAAGAACATTTTAGAAATTCTGAAACTTGTTCTTACAAATTCTGAATCTATGGGTGTAATGAGAAAATTGGATAAAATGAGAAAAATGGGTGTAATGAGAAAAAAAAGTTTGGAATTTTAAAAAACATATATACGTAAAGGATAGTTTTGATATTTTAAAGAGTGTCGGAGTACAATTTTGTTTTTAAAAAAATATTAAGTCAACCTCAAATTTTTGATTATTCTTTTTAAGAAAATAATATCATCTGCTCAAAAGTTTTATGTTAGATATATTTAGAGAATAGACGAACGTTTGTGAAAAAGGGAATACTATCTACCTTTCTCATTTACCTTTCCAATTTACCTTTCTCACTCATTGCTTGGTATATATACACTTTTTCATTTAATAAAAAGCTCTCACTTTTTACTGTAAAACTTGTTTACGTCTTCACCCCTTAATGTGAAAAGGAATTGATTAATGTGAAGGCATGCTAAAGCACCGAAGTTATAACAATAGAGTAATGTTAGATATCACAACTAAAATCACAACTATTCCAACATAACACATGTGGCACATGATGTGTCAATTGATAAATGGATACATATTAATAATGATTTATCTTACCTATCTATGTATTCACTCATCAATTGACACCTTATATGTCATATTTGTTGTGTTGGAATGGTTGTGATTTTAGTTGTGATATCTAACATTACTCATAACAATAATTTTTCCCTTGGTAGGCTATGATGGGGTTCTCAAGTTCTTTTCAAATGATTTTGTATGACATTATTTATGATAGAAAATATAAAGGTTACTTATTATTATTATTTTAAATAAAATTTAAAAGCAATTAAGAATAAGAACCGTATTTTTATATTTATGATTTTTCATGAAATATTATATAAATTCTTGAACTCATAACCTCGTGGTGCATGTATGAGAGATTTACTATCGAACCAATTCCATCTCATTTTTTTGATGGTTGAATAAGAACTATTACAACTATTATATTTTATAATTTTAAATAAAATTTCCAACATTTTATACATAAATGTTGTTTGTGGCATGGATTAACTTGCGTATAAAATGGTTTGGTGATAAAGAACGCTAATTCAATTTGATAATATCTAGATTCGAGTAGCAATACAATAACATGTAGTGTCTAAAAACAAATCTCTAAAATAATATAAAGTTTTAAATATATATATATATATATACGGAAATGTTCCTATGTGGATGTCCTGATAGAATTATATAAGGATATTGAATGGCTCACATACTTTGATTTGATATGTATGCACTTGTCAATGAGTGGCTCACATTCAATATCCTGAATTATATAACGACATTGAATGAGTCACATACTTTGATTTGGTATGTATGTACTTATCAATGAGTGACTCACATTCAATATCCTGATAAAGTTATATAAGGTTGCCCTGATAGGGACGAGATTATATATATATATATATATATATATATAAATAGATAGTTCAAATCTCTTGTTAGCTGTAAAACAAAATAATGAAAATATAAAAACAAAAACACAAGGTTTCCTGCCTACCTGCAACAGCGTGTACTATACCCTCCATAAAATGTTGACAAAAAAGAAAAAGAAAAAAAAATAATAAAATAATCTCAAACAAAAAGAGTTACGAGATTCTCTCACATTGACATCGATAAAAATAAGTTCAAAAATGGCAGCAAAACAGAAGAAGTTTTCACTTTCCAGGTTCAAAAAAATCAAAGCCAATCTCTTTTAATAGTATAAATAGGATCTCCGAACCAAATAACAACCTATATCTTTTTTTTGCTTGCAAAATATTTCAAGTGAAATAAAAGAAAAAAAACAATTGTGCATTAAATTCGCTTCATTGGATCTGAAGCTGAAAGCGCTTTCCCAGAAGCCAAAAGCAGAAGCTGTTTCACATATTATACATATAAAAGCAAAAACAAAAAACTGAGCTCTACCCAATTCAAGAATCCTTCAAAGAAATAATGGGTCGGCCTTGTTTCAACAAGCTGCTTATTTTTTCAGTGCTTCTGCTTCTCTGCTTCTCTCATGGTACTGCTTTTTTTCCTTTGATAAAATCTGCTTTTTCTTTATTAAAAATCTTTCTTTGTCTCTCTAACTTGTTTTTGTCTTCTTCATTTTTGTCAATTTTCAGGATTTGGTAGACAATTGATGGAGACTGGTGAATTTGAGGATTCCAGTACTGTTCAAGTCCAGGTTGGTTTTTTATTTTATATTTAATAATTCCTCATTCTTGAATATTTTTATCAACAAAATTGTGTTAAACATAAAATTGATTGGGATGTGTTTGTTTTTATTTTTATTTTTATTTTTATTTTTTTTGAAATTGGGATGTGTTTGTTTGTATGACAGGAAGCTAGAGGAGAATCAAGGGAGATGATTGAAGTGATGGATTATAAAGATCCTGGTCCAAACACCAACCCAAAAGCTGGATACATTTTTAGTCCTCCACCTTCACAAGCCTAATTCAGTTTTAATTCAGCAAGATTGATTGTTGTTGTTTTTCTGTTTCTTCTTTTTCTTTTGTGAAATATATTAATGTTTTTGGAAGCTAGGTTTCATTAATAAGTTGGTTTGTGTTCTTTTGCTAACATCAATTTTGTGAAGAACAAAGAAGAAGTTGGATGTTTGTTTTGAAGGAAACTTCTTGTATTCAAAATTTCAAATGAAGTGCTGTGTAGAAATATGTTCATGTTGTTCTTTCATTTTGCAAGAATACATAAAAGGGAGTACTTCCCAATTGAGTTTTCTTCCATTCTTTCTGTTTGTGGGATGAGAAAAATATTTGAAATGTTTCGAGAAAAAAACACTAGGTAAGCACTGGAGTTGATCATGTCCATGATCTTGCACGTTTTATCCAGTGGGATACCAGTCTTTTACATTTTACATCGTTGCCAATTCATTCATCATACACCGGTATCAATTGGGATCCTGGACCCAAAAAAAAGGTACAAAATCGAGAATTTTGGAGATAATTAAAATGTTGTCAATAATGTTATTTTACTCTATTTTGCTTCCTTTACATTATTATGGGGCTAAATGCTTGCCTCTTCAAATGATGGATAGCTTTGTCTTGATGTGCATGTGAAGACAGAGGAACAATGACAGAAATGGACTTTTTATTTGTGAAGTTTAGTGGCTGTTTGCTGTTCAGAGTCTAAACAGCCACAACAGACAATTTAGAGTTGTCAAATTTTTCTTCTCTGGAAGTTTTCTCTTCATCAGTTTTGTAATGGTATGTTTAGATGTTTAAGGATACAAAAATGAAGGAAATAGAAAAAAAAGAAGCCATCTCACAACTCTCATAGATATGTAATCTATTCAAAAGATCTCTCTATTCTCTGCAAAATTGGGTAACTACCAAAATCTGAGATTTCTTATTGATTATTATTATTTATTTTACTTAGAATTTTCGGGTCTAACAGTAACTTAATGCGATATTAAAGAATCAAGATTTAAGCGGATATCTTGGTTTCTTTTGGACCCTGCGGTAACCCTTCTCATTCTTCATGTTTTACAGTTTACACCATCTATTAATTATCAAAGAATTTAAGAAGAAAGTGAATGAAAGTGTACCTTTCTTCGGATCACTTCACAAATTGTTTCGCTGGTCTGGTAAAGATCACAAAAATGGATTCTTTACTCTAATCTCTACTCTATTCTATTACTCTCTCTATGTATTTTTCTCTGCACACACACACACTATTTTACGTAATGCACTCACTGCTACAAAATTGAAATTAAATGAAGCCTTTGATAATTTTGATTAGGATGAATATTGTTGAATATTGTTCAATGAATTACATCACTTGTATACAAGCTTATATACAAATCAAAAAGTTACTGTTACATACAATCCTCCTATAATCAAGAAATATATTCATTGATTTTCTAGCTGTGATTTCTCACTCTTTGACTTTGCTGATCTTCCTTGATTCCTATACTTTGATTTTCCTTCAAATTTATTAAATGGAGATTCTTCTCTCCTTTACCATTCCTTCTCAAACTTGGCAGGGAAAGAGTACAGAGCTCAAGTTTGGTACATAACTCTTGAAATGGTGTTCTTGACAGGGGTTTTGAAAAATATCTGATACTTGGTCTTTTGAACTAACAAACCGTGTTATCAGTAGTTCTTGAGCAACCTTTTCTCACACAAAATGATAATCAATTTCTATGTGTTTCGTGTGAGCATGAAATACGGGATTTATAGTCAAGTCTAGAGTGGAAATATTATCATTGAAGAGTGTGGGCGGCTAACTGAGAGGAAAGCCAATATCTTTAAGGAGGTATATGATCCATGTAAGTTCTACAGCTGCTGATGGTAAGGCTTGATATTCCGCTTCCGTACACACACACCAACCAGTCTGAATCATATAAATTGGTAATAGGATACAAAAACAATCGAATCCCATAATTCAAGGTTCTTTGAACGTACCTGAGTATACACTTACAAGCTGAAAACGAAAATTAGTTGGTTGATGCATATGTTGGTAGACAAAATTAACACCAAATGAAATATCTGGGTGAGTAAATGTTAAGTATTGTAGGCCACCAACAGTACTCCTATAGAAAGTTGGATCATGAAACAAAGTATTATCGATGTCATGATTTGTGTGTGGAACCATAGGTGTAGACAAAGCTGCCTGATGGAACCGTAGATACCATTGTCTAGATGATTGTTTCAAACCATTTATTGGCCTTTTGAGCTTGCAAAATTTACGCTCTTAGCCTTTTGAATCAAAATTTACCGGCTAATCCATGTAAATCTCTTCATCCAGTTCTCCATTGAGAAATGATGTTTTTACATCCATTTTAGGTAATTCTAGGTCCATATATGTGATGATTGCTAGAATAAAGCGTATTGAAGTAGACCTAACCATAGGAGAAAAAGTTTCTTTATAGTTAGTACTCTCTCATTGGGTATAACCTTTTGCGATTAAACACGCCTTATGTCTCTTTATTGTGCCAACCGCCTTTCGTTTGATGTGAAGAACCCACTTGTTTCCAATGGCTTTTCTCATTGAATCCATCTCTTCTTGCATGTCTTTTATCCATAGGTTCTTGTTGGGTGAGTTGAGAGCCTCATTTACATTTTTAGGCTCATAGGCATCATGTGAAGTAACCATAAACGCTTCCCCTTTAATATCAAAATGACGTCGTGGGACAGTTCCACAGTTGCTTCTTCGAGCAGGCAAATCTAAACATGTTGTTTCAACAACTTCATCACTCCTACTAGGGATAGAAGGTCCGAGTAAATCTACATTCACTTGTAGTGGGCACTTCCACTAGGGATAGAAGGTCCTGATAGATCTGTATTCACTTTTAGTGGAATTTTATATTTGAATTTTTTGATTAAATCATCCAAGTCGTAGAATCGAATATCTCTAGCAACTTCACCTCTATTAGGAAATTCACTCTCTAAAAAATTCACATCTCATGATTCACTACTACAAAATTATTAAAAGAAATCACTTGTTTAAATCAGTTTTTATGTAACCGATTTAAAATAAAATTGAGAAATCGGTTTTTATAAAAACTGATGTCTTAAATATTGGATTTTCAAAAGACATCGGTTTTTAGGAAAACCGATATTAAAAAAAAAAAAGTTCAAGCATCGGTTTTTATAAAAATCGGTGTCTTAAATTTTGCGTTCAAAAGACAACGGCTTATATAAAAACTGATATAAAAAAAAAAAAAAAAAAAAAAAAAAGTGTCTAGACACCGATGTGGATTCAAAAACAAAATTCTATAATGCAAATCTGACCTATGTCCACATTCAAGTACGCATCTTTAAAAATACTTAATGTTATTTGCTCAAATTTTGACACAAGAAAGTAAACATGCAAACAAACACTTTTAAATCAGAAAATATTCCAAAAATCGATTTGGAAAAGTGTGAAAATGAGTGATGAAATCAGCTCACTCGTGGATTCGCGAATCGCTTCTGACCTTTGATTGAATAATTGATCATAACTTTCAAAATACAGCCCGAAATTTAATGTTCTTTATACCGTTGGATTAGTATTGAAAAATCAAAAAATCCAACATGGACAAAAAAAATTATTTCATTGCCAAAAGATACAGTTTTAGGAAAAAATTTGCACAAAAATATCTCCAATCGCTTTTGACCTTTGACTGAATAAATGATCATAACTTTCAAAATACCGCCCGGAATTTAACGTTCTTTATATCGTTGGATTCGTATCAAAAAATTGAAGAATCCAGCATGGACAAAAAATAGATACAGTTTTAGGAAAAAGTTTGCACAAAAATATCTTCAATCGCTTCTGACCTTTGATTGAATAATTGATCATAACTTTCAAAATATCATCCGGAATTTTACGTTCTTTTTACCATTGGATTCGTATCGAAAAATAGAAGAATTCATCATGGACAAAAAAATTTATTTCGCCGCCAAAAGATACAGTTTTAAGGAAAAAGTTTACATAAAAATATCTTTAATCGCTTCTGACCTTTGATTGAATAATTGATCATAACTTTCAAAATACTGCCCGAAATTTTACGTTCTTTATACCATTGAATCCGTATCGAAAAATCAAAGAATCCAACATGGACAAAAAAAATTATTTCTTTGCCAAAAGATACAGTTTTAAGGAAAATGTTTGCACAAAAATATCTCCAATTGTTTATGACCTTTGACTGAATAATTGATCATAACTTTCAAAATACCGTCCAAAATTTTACGTTCTTTATACCGTTGGATTCGTATCGAAAAATCAAAGAATCCAGCGTGGACAAAAAATTTATTTCATTTCCAAAAGATACAGTTTTAAGGAAAAAGTTTGTACAAAAATATCTCCAGCAGAACACAAAACAACACAATAAAAAATAAACCCACCAATACAATTTATTTAATATATATATATATATATATATATATGTAGTAGAAATTAGAATTTTGATTAGTTGAGTAAATTTAAATTTATCAAACAATTTTTTATTTTATTTTAATTTTTAACAACACATATGGGTTATATATAAATATTGTTAAATTGTTAACACATCCAATCTTATAGTCAGATGGTAAAGACTTTCCACTTTGACTTTGAGGTTGCAAGTTCAACTCCCCATATTAACAATTAATCCTCATTAATATCAGAGGTGGGGTTGACCAGCGACATTGGCCGGATGCTGGAGCAGGCCGATGATGGTGGGATTAATTTTTGTAATATATCAATTTTTCATCAAGGTTTTTAAATTGGTTATAACTAAAACTGATTTCTTCCATTTAAAAAAACCGATTTCTTTTGTGTTTTTTGTAGTAGTGATTCTACCTTAGTCACACTTATATCCAAGTTTTCACCTATAAGTACATATCATTTTGAATGCTCAGAGTATCTAACAAAGATACATTTCTTTCCTCTTGAACTCAATTTTCCATACTTGTTGGATGGATCATGTACGTAATGTGCAAAACCCCAAAGTAGTAAATAAGTTAAGTTAGGTTTTCTACTTGTCCATACGTCATAAGGTGTTGAAGTGATTGACTTTGTGGGAACTCGGTTAAGTACATATGTGGCAGTTAACAAGGCATCTACCCAGTAGTGTACTAAGAGATTTGCTTGTGTCATCTTATACCTAACCATTTCAAGCAATGTTCTATTCCTCCTTTCCACCACACCATTTTGTTGTGGGGTCCTAGGACTAGTTAATTGTCTTTGTATACCCTTTTCATCACACAATTCTTTGAACTATTCTGAAAGGTATTCACATCCTCTGTCAGTACGTAATGTTTTAACCCTTTTATCTAATTTATTGTCTACTAAGTTTAAATATAATTTGAAACCAATCCAATGCTTAAAACTTATGAGAAATCATATAAATGTGACCAAAATAGGTAAAGTCATCTATGAATGTAATAAACTATGAGGCTCCATGCTTTGCTTTTACACTTATTGGACCATAGATGTCAGAGTGAATTAGTTATAATAGATTTGCAACTCTAGTTCCTTTTCCAAATGGTTTTCTAGTTATTTTTCCAGCTAGAAAATTTTCACAGATAGACAATTCTATCTTATTAAATTAACCTAAGAGGTTCTCTCTAGCCAATATGTTCATTCTATCTCTCTAGCCAATATGTTCATTCTATCTTGGCCAACATGACCCGGTCTAGCATGCCAAATGTTCACATCAACATTGACTTCATTAGCGTAAGCAATTAAAGAAAAACAATCCATCACTATAATTAAAACCATCTAATTCGGTATTTAATACAATAAAACCATTTAACAAATATCCAGTACCAACACTAACATAATTGTAAATAATATCCATGCAAACACCATAAAAGTTCAATTCATAACCTAAGCCTAGAAAAACAATAATTGAAACAAAATTTCATAGAATCCATAAGCATATAGAACATGATAGAGATAAAGTACTTTTCCACCATGCAACACCAATTTGCAAGTGCCAATACCCTTCACTTCAACTCTAGAGTTATTCCCTACGTAAATCCATCTAGTCCCTTAACTGATTCGACAATATTCTATGAATGTTGCTTTGTCTCTAGCTACATGGTTTGTGACTCCTAAGTCTACAGTTCATAAATAACAAGATTCAGTGAGTAAAACAGAACTAGAAACCAAAGCATAGTTATTGGTTATTGAATTAGGTTATACCTTTTTCGGCTCAGTGCACTCATAAGTAAAATGACCTAGTTTGCCGCAATTAAAACACTTCAATTTGGCTTTGTCTTTCTTGACTCCAGTCTCCAGCATTTTTACCCATTTTTTGATTTCCGATCTCACCTTTCTTGAAGTTTTATTTAGGACCCTTCCCTTTTTTTTCCCTTTTGGAAGTTCCTCTTCTTTCGCTTGTGCTTAAAGCTCGTAGCCTTACACATGTTGGATTCAACCATGTAAAGCTAACCGGAAGCCTTAGCTGCCTTTAGGCGCTCATCTTCCAACTAAATATGCGTGGTATGTCATCAAAAGTCTTGATGCTATCATTATAAGTCATGTTGATCTTCATATTTTCCTAGCTGATAAGAAGAGACCAGATCATTGCTTGAATCTGCCGCTCATCAGTTAAGGTATGACATGCAGACTTCAATTCTCGTATCATGTTTGACATCTCTCTCAAGTGCTGCCTCATATTATGATTATGGTTCATTTATGTGTCAAACTTAATTGTAAGTCTCCTAAGCTTGGTAGTAGAAGCACCACCAAACTTGTCTTTCAACGCAATCCACAAGTTTTGTGCAATGTCAAACCCTTTATATTCACACATGAGAGCATCAGTCATACTACTCAACATCATAATGCGACCCATACTATTCTTCCTTTTCCAGGTCTAATATGTTTGCATATCTCTCATGTATTGGTCAGTGCTACTAATCGGTGGTTCTACCATGGTATTTGTTGTTTCAAGAGCCTTTTGCTCTTCAAGGATTAGCTGAACCTTCCAGTGCCACATCTCATAGTTGTCACCATTCAGCTTTTCTGCCCTGTTCAACTCAACAACAATTGACTTAGATACGAAAGCCATTTCCTAAAAATTTATTTTACACATAGTTTGATTAATAGTTATTTAAGCATGCTTTTCTAATAATTTCACACTTAGCACAATCTTTTACAACAAATCTACACATAAAAAATATAACAAAAGGAATATTAGGATAGGAATCGAAATAAGAGTCAAAGCTCCCAATCATCATCCAAATCAATAATATTCACTAGTTTATATTTATAAGTGTTTTCGCGCAAATCAATTCTAACATTCTCTCTTACAATTTAGAGCACCCACATTTAAATAAGCACAAGTACATAATACTTTGCCAATAATGTGCATGAACATTCCATTCCATTAATAATAAAGAGTTTTTACAAACTAGGAGTATTTACAAACTATATACATCCTAAGAATTACAATTTCAATTATTAATTCTAAAACTCTCTGGGATTTCGTACAGGATTCTCTCAAAATGTGCAAAGATACTTGGCTTATCACTCTTAAAATGGTAGTAATTTTCATCAACTTTTATATGCAACTTTTGCATACCACCCTACATTAGAATCATAACGTCTTTATGTTCTCAAATAAGTACCCATACTCAAAGCCACATGCTTTTTGAGGTTACCAAACGCTCAGCAATCTTCATAATCTAAAATGACTTCTAGTGCTTCATTAAAGGTAGTAAGCACATCTGCTTTTAGCAAGGTTAATATGATAGGGTTGTGTTGTCACAATTCATCTGGTAGAACCTTAAGAGGGTGTGAATTATGTCTTTCCATATCAACCCTATCCCACCATCACTAAGTGTTGGCAAAACAGGCCGGCCCAGGCCCGTTAGGCCCGTTAGCTTAACGGGTCGTGCCAAGCACGACCTATTAGGGAGACAGGCCATGCCGGGCCGGCCTGTTTGGGGGGAAGGTGTTGATTTTAAACTCCCTTTATTGATCGTGTTTTCTTGATAGACTATGGTGATAAACTTATAGGATAATAATATGCAAATATACGGAATAAAGTATGAACGGTAAAGAAAACATGCCACACACAAACACAAAGAATTTGCCGAGGTTCGGCTAACTTTGCCTACGTCCTCGTGTGATCTCTCTTGAGAAATCACTAGTACTATAAAAACGTTTGGTTACAAGAAACTTATTGAAACCTCTTAGCTAATTCCCTAAAACCTTGCTAAAACCTCTCTATCACTCTTGCTCTCTACCCCTTTATGCTTGCTGATTTTTCTGTGTTAAAAATAAGCTCCCAACAGCTCTATTTATAGATATAGGACTTGAGTTATATTCCTTGCTAGAATAGGACTCCAAAATCCTTTTAGAATAAGAAAAACTAACTTATTTCCTAATCCTAGTTGATTTGGGATTCTTGAGAAAATATAATTTCCTAATCCTAATAGGAAATTATATGCACACTTTATTTTCTCCTAATCCAAATAGGATTCCTTCTTAAGCCTTGACTTGGGTTTTGATGAGCCAAAAACACAACAATCTCCACCTTGGTGAGTCAAAACCAAGAAATGACTATTGTACCCTCGAATGTCTTCGAACCTTCTTGAAACAACTCTGGAAAGCTTCAAAAACCAAGAAATGACTATTGTACTCTAGAATGTCTTCGAACCTTCTTGAAACAACTCTGGAAAGCTTCAAGAACCTTCACCTTGGCAAACTTCTTCTTGCCTTAATGCACCTCAAGGAAGGAGGTGCTTCACCCAATCCTTAGCATCTAATAAGACTGAGTGAGTTCAAGCAAAACTTGAACTTCTCAGTTGTTACCGATTTAGTCAAGTAATTTGATCCGTTCTTCTCTGTATGAACCTTCTCCAGTGTAACTTCCTTCGATTCTACTAAATCCCTGATTCGGTGATAACGAGCCTCAATATGCTTTGATCTTCCATGAAACACTTGATTCTTTGCTAAGTAAATAGCACTTTGGCTGTCACATCTAATCACCATGCTACCTTGAGTAATTCTGAACTCTCTTGCTAAACCATTAAGCCAAACTACTTCTTTTCCAGATTCCGCAAGTGCAATATACTCAGCTTTAGTAGTGGATAATGCTGTAATTGATTGTAGAGTAGCCCTCCAACTAATCGGCCCACCACCACTAGTGAAAACATAACATGTAGTAGATATTCTTTTATCCAAGTCCCTTGCATAGTCAGCATCTACATAACCTAGCACACATGCTTCTTTCCCTTGTTTTTCAAACAAGATTCCTAGATTCTTTGTACCTTTCAAGTAATGTAGAATCCATTTAACTGCAGACCAATGCTCCTTTCTTGGATTCGCCATAAACCTCGAAACAACACTTAATGCTTGTGCTAGGTCAGGCCTTGTGCAAACCATTGTGTACATTAGACATCCTACAACGCTTGCATAAGGCACTTTGCTCATTTCTTCCAACTCTTTTTCTGTAGTTGGACATTGCAGCGCACTCAACCGATAATGAGCTGCCAACGGAGTAGTCACGGGCTTTGTTTTATTCATCTTGAATCGCTCCAAAATATTTTGAATGTATTTTGCTTGAGATAACCAGATTTTTCCCGCTACTTTGTCCCTTCTAATTTGCATTCCAAGGATCTTTTATGCTACCCCTAAATCCTTCATGTTGAATTCCTTACTCAGTTGCATCTTTAATTTTTTAATTCTAGATATATTTTGACATGCAATCAATATGTCGTCCACATAAAATAGCAATAGTATAATCATAACATCTTTGAACACATGGTAGTAAACACAACAATCCTTTAAGCATCTTCTAAAATTGATTTTTAGCATGTATGAGTTGAAATGTTTGTACCACTGCCTTGGAGATTGCTTTAGCCCATAAAGAGACTTCTTTAACCTACAAACCAGATTTTCTTTCCTTGTTTCTAAAAATCCTTCTGGTTGAGCCATGCAAATGACTTCTTCCAGATCAGCATGGAGAATCGCGGTCTTAACGTCCATCTGTTCTATCTCCATATCCTGCTGACCTGCTATTGATAATAGCAATCTGATTGAAGTATGCTTAACCACTGGAGAGAATATCTCGTCATAATCAACTCTTTCCTTTTGTGAATACCCTTTTGCCACTAACCGAGCCTTGTATCTCACGGCATCACCTTCATCTGTCCCTTCTTTCTTTCTAAACACCCATTTATAGCCAACTATCTTTCGATCTTTCGGTTTAGAAACTATCTCCCAAATAGAGTTCTTATCAAGAGATTGCATCTTTTTGAACATAGCAACCATCCAACTTTCCCGATCATCACTTGCTATAGCTTCTTGATACGTGGTTGAATCTCCTTGACTGATATTTAGAGCATAATTAACTTTGTCTGATCAAACCCATACCTTTCCGGTTTCTTGCGATCGCGTTTGGGTTTATCCAGTGCTATGCTTCTCTAAAACTGTTGCTTAGGTTGTTGAGGAACCAGAGAGTCTTGTTCCTGTAACGGTGATAGCTCCACTTGAGCCCGTACTTGTGACTATTGTTGTTGCTCTACTCTTTCATCATTAATCCCTTCGTCATGATCCACTTGCTCATGCTTCACCTGAGCTGGAACTTCTTTCGTGACCCATTTGGTTAGAGGAAATTCAGTTGCTTCTTCTATAACATCAGTTTTCTTCTCCTCACTCATCTTGATTTTTTTTAGGGGCATAGTCTTCTCGTCGAACACGACATCTCTACTTAAAACCTTCTTCTTGTTGACAAAATCCCATAACTTGTAGCCCTTCACTCCTTTTTCAAAACCAATGAAAATGCACTCGAGTGACTTTGGTTCGAGTTTGGTTCTTTCATCACTCGGAATATGAGCATATGTACTGTAACTAAAAACTCTTAAATTGGAATAATCAACAGGTTTTCTAGACCATACCTCTTCTACACACTTATAATCAAGAACCTTTGAGGGTGATCGGTTAACCAAGTAGCAAGCGTAATTAACCGTTTCTGCCTAAAACATGTCAAGCAATCCTGCATGAAACCGTATGCTTCTTTCTCTTTCCATGAAAGTTCTATTCATCCTTTCTGCAAATGCCTTGTGATGCCTTATTCTCTGCAGAACTGTAAGAACTTGTTGTCTCTATATTCACCTTCATTGTCGCTTCTCAGATATCTGATTTTTCTGCTCATTTGGTTTTCTACTTCAGCTTTCCACTCTTTAAACTTTGTAAAAACTTCGGATTTCTCCCTCATGAAGTAAACCCATACTTTTCTCTAAAAATCATCTAAAAAAGTAACAAAATACCTTGATCCTCCCTTAAACCTAGTTGGTGCAGGACCTTATACATCTGTATGAATATAATACAATGGCTCTTTGCTTCTTTTCTCACTGTTCGTAATCTTGAATGATGTCTTTGTTTGCTTCCCGAGAGTACAATACTTGAAGAATTTCAGTTTGCAGAAACTAACACCTTTCAACTGACTTTTCTTGTGTAGTTCTTGCATCCCTCTTTGACTCATGTGCCCTAGCCTATAATGCCAAAGCTCAGTCTCGTCCTTCTCTACAGATATTGCTGCTCCACCTGCTATTGTTGTTCCCCGAAGCTTGTATAAAGTGTTGGGCTGAATATCACCTTTCATCATGGCCAATAATCCTTTGATAATCTGGAGTATCCCTCTATCAGAACAATACTTGTAACTAGCTTTGTCTAAAGTGCCTAAAGATATCAAATTCTTCTTTAGTTTAGGAACATGTTTGACCTTATCCAGTACCCTAACAATTCCGTCATGCATTCTGATTTTCACTGATCCAATACCTTGGATTTTACACGGTGAATCATCTCCCATCAAAAATTCTCCACAGCTTCTTTCCTCATATATGTCGAACCATTTTTTGTTAGCACACATATGGAACGAACAATCGGTATCCAAAATCCAATGTTAGAAAGCATTGGAGCTCGATGTTACCGTAAGGAGTTCTCCGTCACCTTCATCCGAAGTAATCACATTGGCTGAACTTGAATTCTTTGCCATCACCTTCGCTTTCCTTTCTTGCCATATCTTGCAATTCTTTTTCTAATGGTCAGTAGCATCACATGTAAAGTAACCCTTGTTCTCTTTCTCTTTTCCTTTGGATTTTGATCTACCTCTGTTGCCAGATTTATCATGCCTACTCTACGACCGACCCCTCTATTTGCCTTTAGCATACAGACTATGTGCTTGAGAGCCTTCGGTATTTTCATCCATCTTGACATAAGATTGGATAGCTTCCATAACCTCATCTAGCTTTAGACTTTCCTTACCAAACATGATTGTGGTCCTGAAGTGCTTGAACGAAGGCGGTAGAGATCTCAATAGTAAAAGTGCCTTGTCATCATCTTTATACTTCACATCCACCTTTAATAAATTGGCAACACAATTCTGAAATATGCTCAAATGATCTTGTAGATTTCCACCTTCTTCCATCCGAAGATTAAGAAGTTAATCTTTCAAGAAAAGTTTGTTGGATAAAGTTTTACCCCTGTAAACTTTCTCGAGCTTATCCCATGTCTTTTTAGCATTCATATCCTCGTCAACATTAGGCATCACAATGTCGGCAAGATGTAGCTCAATAGAGCTCTTGACCTTTACATCCATTCGCTTCCACTAAGCATCTGTAGTTTCCGTCGACTTCTTCTCCACTCCGAGAATAGCATCCTGCTGATCTTGCTGAATCAGGACATTTTTCATCTTCCTCTGCCATAACGTGAAGTTACCTTTCCTATCAAACTTCTCGATTATGATGGGCTTCACGTCATTGATCTTATCACCCGCCATCTCAAAAACGATATGACCAAGCTCTGATACCAATTTGTTGATTTTAAACTCCCTTTATTGATCGTGTTTTCTCGATAGACTACAGTAATAAACTTATAGGATAATGATATGTGAATATACGGAATAAAGTATGAACATTAAAGAAAACATGCCACACACAAACACAAAAAATTTACCGAGATTCGGCTAACTTTGCCTACGTCCTCGCGTGATCTCTCTTAAGAAATCACTAGCACTATGGAGAAAAACGCTTGGTTAAAAGAAACTTATTGAAACCCCTTAGCTAATTCCCCAAAACCTTGCTAAAATCTCTCTATCACTCATGCTCTCTACCTCTTTATGCTTGCTGATTTTTCTGTGTTAAAAATAAGCTCCCAACAGCCCTATTTATGGATATAAGACTTGGGTTACATTCCTTGATATAATAGGACTCCTAAATCCTTTTAGAATAAAAAAATCTAACTTATTTCCTAATTCTAGTTGATTTAGGATTCTTAAGTAGATATAATTTCCTAATCCTAATAGGAAATTATGTGCACACTTTATTTTCTCCTAATCCAAATAGGATTAAAGCCTTGACTTGGGTTTCGATGAGCCAAAAACACAACAGAAGGGTAGCCCGGCCTGTGTCGGGCCGGCCCATTAAGGCCTTAACGGGCCGGGCCCATGGGCTACGATTTTTTTTTTTTTTTTTTTTTTTTACATTTTGTTTATACAATATTATTTTTTATACATTGTAATACTTTTGTGTAATTATTAATGTAATAACTTTAATATGAAATATGAAATAATAAATTGGAGGCTTGAGATTTGAGAGTGTTGAATTAATTAATCAATTGGATACCTAACAACATAACAAATAATAACATTAGTTATAAACATATTAATAGTAGTTAATAATTAAATAACAAATGAAAGTAAATTTATATATATATATAATGTATATACTAAAATAGTATATAGAGAGTGGGAGCTCGACCCCCGAATGCGTCTACATAGTGCTACAAAACTAATTATCCACTAAGGATGCATTAATAACGTTATGATTTTCAATCTCCATTAGTGATCTGTTATAGAGGAAGATGAAAGAATAAAATCTAGAAAACTTCAAAGTAAGAAAGAGAATGTGTAAAGTAAGGACATTTTTGAAAATCACTTACTTGGTGACTTTCTTACAAAACCCAGTAAAAAATGTGATATTTCCTACTATTTCCACAATTCCACTAGAAAAATGCAGAGAATGAGGTGAGGGTGATGGGGGTATTTATAGGAAAATGCTAGGTTAGGGTATAATTGGAAAAAAATGTAAAAGATTTAAAAAAAAAAATGTAATTTTTAAAAGTTTTGAACATTTTTTTTACCCCCCCCCCCAATAGTCACAAACGGCTTTTGGATAATTACAAAAGCCACCCCTCAATTCAAATTTTAAATTTCAAAGTTTAAAATTTTTTTTGAAGATTTGAATTTTGCTGGGCCTTAACAGGCCGCCTCGCTGGGCGGCTTGTTAGGGCTCGCCATTTAGGCCCACAGGCCTGGCGGGTCGTACAGGGTTGGCCCGTAGGCCGTGCCACCTGGGCGCAACACAGTACACCAGCTTAACAGGCTTGGGCCTGGCCTGTTAAGCCAGCGTGCCGAGCAGGACTGGGCACGCAACCGAAACAGGCCTGGCGGGCTGGCCCCCTAAAGCCCAGCCCGTTTTGCCAACTCTACCATCACTCCAAGGCCAAATTGAAACTATAAGATCCCTAAACCTTAATAATTGTTCATAAAGACTAGTGCTATAATCGATTTTATAACTTTCTAGTTCTTTTATGAACTTAGTCTTTAGTACTTGAAAAATCCATTCTAGTTCAACTTCTGACTCATCCATCTCTACCTCTGGATATTGTTGACTTTCATTTTCCTCAGAAGTTTCAGGTAAATACTCTTCAATAGTATTTTCCTCTGTGGATATTTCATCCGACAATGGTGAATAAACATCAACCGACTTTGGTGAGTATTCTTCAACTGATTGTGGTGAATAATCCTCTTGAGGGTAAAACTAAATCAAACGAGTTTTCGATTCTCGTTTCCTCCATCTACAAAGAAATGAAATCACATACCATTAATTATTTTAATATAATTTATTAGTAAATTGAGAACTTAAAATATTTATAAGCCATATATTTAGCTCCTATTGGAGTGAAACAAATTAATGGAATTAATTTTTTTTTTTGGCCAGAATACCACCCTTGGTCGCCGGAAAACCACCTTTTGTAAGCCAAAAACATCATTGGAAAAAATGGTCCGACCATCAGAAAACGAAATCGGACAGGACTAGAACCAAAAATTCGTCTGATCGGATGACGTTGCGGTGGCTGTTGACGTGGCAACCAAAACAGGTCTACTCGGCTAACGTGGCTACAATAATCGCTCCGGTGACTAGACCATCGTTGGAAACTACTTTGATCACCGGTAACCATTGATGGTTTTCTTGACAACACGTCGATGTCATGTGTCACAGTGGGATCGGGCCATGCGTCAATCATGATACATCATTGCCACGTGTCACGTTTTGTACAGACCACGTGTCTTCAACAGAGCCACTCAGGCCTACTACTCGCGTCTCCTTTGCACACCAGTGACGAGTGCATGCCACGCGCCACCTTCCTGGCCTTTTCAAATCATCGAACCACCACCATCAACTCCAAATTTTATTGTAATTCCATTTATGCCCTTAGTTTTGAAGTTTGGGTATGAGGTGAGGTGCACTCACCCCTCTAATGGCACATGGCACTATTCATCATCTTCAACCTCTAGTTTTTTGAAACTAATTTTTTTTTTTATTCTAACCTAGTTTTCAATCGTTACGATCTCACTCATTACTCAACCAAATTATACGTTTTTGGTATCGTTGGAAAGCTTGGAATCTCTAGTTTCTAATGGTACCGGATTTATGACAACAAAAACATGTTTGAACCCACTACGAAGCTCTATAAGTTTCGGATTTGGGGCTCTATTTCTTAGGATTCTTAAGCCAAAAATTAAATCTCATGGCATGTCATTCAAATAAACTAATCACATAGAATTACATATACATGTAATACGAAAAAAAAATAAAAAAAAATAAAAAAAAATAAAATAAATAAATAAATAAATAATTAAAAAAAAAAAGTATGAATTCGAAAATCAAAGCATGTTTTGCAATAATCCATAGAATATCAGTAAAACATGTATACAAGAATCATGTTATAACCAAAAATAGATAAACTATTTTCATGGCATTTTTAACACAAATTCACAGATCATATGGCATCATAAACATATACATTGTTTATGCAATAAATTCGAAAATCATTAATCAAGTTTTACATGTCATCAACTAAACAACAGTAAAACATGGGATTTTAATACTAAAAAATGTATTAATTATATTCTATATATGGAATACTGATAATATCATAACAATATTCAACCAGAAAACAATTTGATCTGGATCTGATACCAATATTAATTATCAAAGAATTTAAGAAGAAAGTGAATGAAAGTGTACCTTTCTTCGGATCACCGGTAAAGATAACAAAAATGGATTCTTTACTCTAATCACTGTATAAGAATCTCAACTCTTTTCTGTTACTGTCTCTCTCGCTCTCTCTCTCTCTCTCTCTCTGTGTATTCTAAGTAATACACTCACTGCTACAAAATGAGTCAGAGAGTCCTAATCTCAATAGGACACATGTATTTAAGAGTGCAGTTATTTTAAAGACAGTTTTCCCCAACTGTCTACAGTTATCAACTAATAACTTGCTTAGGTATGTGGGCTCCATGGATATTTGGGTTTGGACCCATCTTGGGTGTACCCATCAAATACAAAGTGTATAATTGAAATGGATTTTATGAATTACCAAAAAGTTACAACCATCCTGATTAAATGAAGGAATCTTTATGGACCCTTTCTCAAACTTGCTTTGGGCTAGTCTGGATTTTTAACTAATTGGGCCATAAATTCAGTTGGGCTTCAATGGACCAGAAAGGCAGAGATAAGAAGACCCACAACAACAAACAATCTCCATCCCTCACTGTCTCTCGTTGATCGATTAGAAAATTCAATTTTGGAATTCCAAGAAGCTTCTCCCATCTCAACGTGCCACACACATTTACATCACCTTCCATCGTAATCTTAACACATTTTTTAATATTTATTTTAAGTATGACTGTATGATACCGGTCGGGATAGAAGTCTAACATGATCTTACTAGATCACTAGTTACCACGATATAGAAATTAACGAAATAAACATCTACAAGCATGATCCAGAAAATAACTTCCACCACTTACACTGTGATTTTAAAGACAAACGTATGACTAAAAATCCTATCAGGAATGTGAAAAAAAAAAAAAAAAGTCAACAACCACTTGAAACATAGGTGAATGAAAATCGTAATAAATATTGCGATTATTATTATTATTTGAATGGAGGTTTTGATTATTAAATATGAATTTATTGATGTCCACCTTATCATAAATTATTACGTGTTTTCTATATTTGTTTTGTGAAATACTTATAACCTATTTTATAAAAGTCAAACGTGTCAAAACAGATTGAAAAGTAAAAAATGAAGACTATAATTACACAAAATAAAAGAAATGGTATAGAAATTCTATTGAACTTACTATCCTCTGACACAACGTATGGGAAAAGATTGAAAATGACATACCCTCCAAATTTCCATGCCTAAAATTCTACATGACTTCCCCAAAACTTCCTAAGAATTTACAAATAAGTGTTTGCACGACTCTTATTATTATATTCATGGACCCATATAAACCCAATAAATAATATCAACAACATGTAAAATGGGAACAAATTCAATTCACTTCCAAGAAAATTCAATTTGGGTTCTTTTTCTTCTCATTAAAGTCAAGTAAAGAGGAAGCGGCAGATTCTAAGCAAGTACCAAACTGCCTGCCACATATGTCCCAAGTAAATACAGACAAAAATAAATAAATAATACCCTAAAAATATTGAGGAAACTTCCTGTTGGCATCACTCATTGTGACCATTTCTTCATTGCATTTTCCACCTTCTTCTCCATGGACTTGGCTGCACCATGCAGGCACTTTCCAAGCCTGACCAATTTGATGTTGTCAAGAACAATACCAACTCTTTATATAATATATATATATATATATATATATATATTCTCATCATACAATTACAATCCATGTAGAATCATATTCCTCATCTTCCTTGTATACTTGTAAGATTTTGATCAATAGCTAGCTCTCTTTGATTCTCTTTTCCTGCAAAATCAAAAGAAGATATAAATCATTTTTTAGTTGTTTTAGACGGTGTATGGACTACTGCAGATTATACAATCTAATTACAATGGAGAAGTCATCATCTGCCAACTTTAACCCACTATCTTTACCATGTTTCGCATGGGTTCAAGTCCTTTTGTTTCACAGATTTCTTACATGGGTCAAGAGCATCCAATCTTTTTGCTCAAGATGTTGGTCTTCCTTCCGATTCCAACTTGATTCTGCTAAGTCAGACTATTGGGATGATAAGAAGAACCAGGATTTTGAGTTGTGCAACCATCAATCTTGTTGCTTATTAAATGAGAATAGAGATGATGATGGGATCATCTCCAGAGAAGAAGTGGAGATGGTGATGGGTAAGTTGTCACTTTTTTGCAGCCCGGAAGGCGAGGAACTACCCCAGAGGTTTGATTCCAATGAGCTTTCGCAGCTGTTTGATCATGAGGAGCCAAGCTTGGAGGAGGTCAAGGAAGCTTTTGATGTCTTTGATTCCAACAAAGATGGCTTTATTGATGCAATGGAGTTGCAGAGAGTTCTTCAAACTTTGGGATTGAAACAAGGATTCCAGCTGGGGAACTGCACCAAAATGATCAAAAGATTCGACGAGAATGGAGATGGAAGGATAGATTTTAACGAATTTGTCAAATTTATGGAGACCACCTGTTTCTGAATTGTAATATTTCACTCTCAGAAATTAATAAAATGCAATTCCACATTCAATTCAATTCATTCTAGTACCGATTTCTATGTTACTTTTGTTGGATTCTCTCCATTTATTTCCAACATGAAAACCATGTACATCTTGAGCTCCTTTCATTTTTTTTTTTTATGTATGCCTATTCTCCCTCCATTGATCAAGAATTTCTATGATCCTCCAATAAGAAGGGTTTCAATCTTTTCAAATGAACGACTTGAAGACCTATTGATTCTAACAACCGTCATAGATGTGGATCTTAGAGACTCACACCTATGAAATATGAATGGGGATATTCCCAAAACTCACAAAGAAAAAAGGAAGTTAGTTAGAAAAAAAGTAAAGCAACTTAGACATAAAGATAAGGAGCTTGGACAAATTCAATAATAAAAGTAAATGAATTCTTCTACTTAACATACTTACCCCCATGACGATTCGTGTATATCTGTGAAATATATACACGAATCATTTCTAGATTATAACTAGAGAGCCATTTTCTAGTGGTCTCTGAATTGGGTTTGTATCTATAACAATACGGAATCCAACAAACTAAACTGAACAATCGTCCAGTACCAAACTCTCAACACCCAGAGAAGACAATCCGCAAGCCAAAAACAATCATCCCATCCTATTAACCTCACAGGGAACAAACAAAACACCTTTCAAACTCGAATGCCCAGTTCTGCGAGTGGTCGAACCCTTTCAAACTTGAATGCGTTTGCTCTAGAACAAAACACCTTTCAAACATGATTCTGGTTGTTGCTTTTTCTCAATAAGTATCATTGTTTCATGTTGAATCACAAATGTGTGTACAGTCAATGTATAACAATTAACTGGGAGCCAAAATTGGTCAAGAGCATCCATACTTTTTGCTCAAGATGTTGGTCTTCTTTCCGATTCCAATTTGATTCTGCTAAGTCAGAGATTTGGGATGAGAAGAACCAGGATTTTGAGTTCTGCAATCAGCAATCTTGATTCAATGAGAAGAAAGATGATGATGGGAGCATCTCCAGAGAAGAAGTGGAGATGGTGATGGGAAAATTGTCACTTTTTTGCTGCCCGGAAGGCGAGGAGCTTTCGCAGCTGTTTGATCATGAGGACCCAAGCTTGGAGGAGGTCAAGGAAGCTTTTGATGTGAACAAAGATGGCTTTATTGATGCAAGGGAGTAGTTGCAGACTTGCAGAGAGTTCTTCAAACTTTGGGATTACAAGAAGAATTTGAGCTGGGGAACTGCACAAAAATGATCAAAAGAGTCGATGAGAATGGAGATGGAAGGATAGTGATATGGTTCAGAAGAAAAAGAGAAAACAAAGTTTCAGAGGAAGAAGAGTTTACACTTATACAGAGTTTAGTTGGTTTAAAATTCCCTCCCCTTCATTCTTATAGCCTTACATTGCTAATGAATCATACACCCACTACAGCAAACATAATGCACGACATTAACTAAAACAGAACAACAATGCATGACAGCAGAAAATGGAAACTAAATTAACGACACTATCTAATAACCTCTTCCTATGACCAGGTCTTCCATCAGATAACAGGGCATCATGGCCTGCTTGCACATATCAGATAGATTTTAACAAATTTGTAAAATTTATGGAGAACACCTGTTTCTGAACAGAGAAATTATCAAAATGCAATTCGACATTCAATTCATTGTAGTTCAAATAAAGCAAAGGAAGTAATATTTTAAGTTTAATAAGAAACTCTAGCTAAAGAAGGCTGTCTCGTTTGAGCTACTTACATAATATTGTGGTGACAAGGGCACCCCATCAAAGCTCGATGCTATTCTATCAGAGGTTGATTCTGAGCCAGCACATAATTGCTAGTAACGTTCACTTTTTATCCATATGATTGATTGCTCCAACAAATGGTCAACAGTAATCTGCACAAGAACAGCAATCATCTTGAAATCGATGGAAACGGTTGGAATCTCTGACTATTATATCCCTTTTTGTAAGCTTCGAAATGAGTTTTACAGCAGAATGGCAGTCATCGCACATCCTAAGGTTCTTAATGATGCGGATGGGTGCTTGTGGTAGTGTTTTCATAACACCATATGCTATGGCCAACTTCTCACTGTGATAACTAAGATAGTCTTCCTTCTGCTCGTTCTCCACATCATGAAGTATGGAAGCAACATCTGGTACATAGCCCAACAGCTTGATCTTGGCTAACAGTTCGCTTATTTTCTCATAAATCTGACTGGACTCAGGATGATTACTGTCATCACAAACAAAGACATAAGTAGTATTCCTTATCTCAATCCAGCTCACACCAGGTTCTTTCTTGAGGCTCCTTTCCCTCATCAACTTCCGAACCTTCAAGACTTCATCCCATCTTTTTGCCTTGGCATACATGTTAGATAGAAGTGTATATGTTCCCACATCATTAGGTTCCATCTTTAAGATAATTTTTGCAATCCGGCTTCCAAAACCATAATTCTGATGGACATGAGAAGCATTGAGCAAAGTCCGCCATGCTACTGTTAGGATTATGCTCAATAGTAAGAGTGTAATGTTGTAATTAACAATCTTTTTCATATTAATAAAGAGATTTCCGGTTTAACAAATCGTATAGCATTTATAGTTTATATTATAATTGTCAAAGTAAATAATCATAAGGTCTAAAGATTATGGGAAAAGAAGAATTGTTCGTATATCTGGATATGTATGTGGTAGACACAATTCTTTAGTTAGTCTTGAATAATGTTCACAACTTAAGTTAAAGGTTGGGCACCTTTATCTTGTTAAAGTTGTAGAATTTTTTTGCTAGCATTTGAGTGGGATCAAATGAGATATGATGAGTCTAAAATCATCGGAGTGTCTTCGAGCAAAAGGATCTAGTGCACTGGGTGCATTGAACTGGATCACAATGAAAAGCTTTATCTAGAACCGTCAATAGATAATAGTCTTTTCATTATCAGGACAATCGGAGGGTCTATCTTAATCCTGAGATAAATGATGGACTTATGGTTGCAAGTGATATCATTTGAGTTATCAATGAGTACGATTATATCGCATAGTCTATCCTCGATAGTTTGGTGATATTCATTTGTTAATCGATAGAGGACTTCATTTATAGATATGGACATCGTGGCTCCATTTAATTAAATGAGAGTATAATATCATCATATGGATGTTTTGAGGTAATTGGATATTAAATCTCAACGTTGAGTTTTCGATAGTGTCTATTGAAAACATGGCTTCTGGACAAGTCAAAATATCCAAGTTCAAAACATGGTCATATGAGTAAATATGGTAACTTGGAGAGTTATAGGCGGTCTATGAACTCTTGGCGATTACTGATATTAATCACGAGGATACACTATCTCCAATATGATTGTCTAGGGTATGAATGAGGAGCATCTTCCTTTTCTATCTTTATTTAAGAGTTCAGTTTTAGCTCTTTAGTGGAATGAGTTAAAATTAATGGATCGGACCTAAGTGAATCATTTGTTGATTGTGATTAGGTTATGTCTATTGAAGCTTAAATTTAGATGGCCCGCCAAGATCCCCAATCCACACGGACTTGCATGGATCACTTGATATATTCTACCGGACCAATTTAAGGGTCCATCTAGAATTGCATTTAATATATTAAGAATATAATTTGCACATTATTTAAGTAATGGGCTGCTCAATTATATTAATATATTAATGAAAGACATGTGGGCTTGTTTCTTTTAGTAAGAATGGGTCTGGTTCACATGTGGGCTTTTTATTTAAAGTCCAATGGATTAAATGAAATAAGAAAATAATGTTAGGCCCAATCTTAATCAAGTGGGGCGGCAAGGTTAAAATTTTAACCTAAAATATTATTTTGTTTCATTTGTTTTAATTAAATAAGAATTAATTAATTTATTGATTAATTGTTTAATTAAAGAAACAAATCTTTCCTAAAAGTAAAAGACTTGTTTGACAAGGAAATAAATAAATTAGTTTTATTTATTTAATCAAATAAGGAGTCTTTTTATTTAGTCAAACTAAAAGAATAAAAATCAAGGAGTTCGATTAGGGTTTGAAGTCTATTAAGTTGAAAAGAATTAGGGTTGAATTTAAGTCACCCTATATAAGTGACATTATAGAATTCGGCCAACCCTAATCTTAGACTACATAGAATTCGGCAACCCTAAAGGAAAAAGAAGAAAAAATTCGGTCAACCTATATATGTGTTCTTATAGGGTTCGGCCACCACAATCTATGTTGCTTGAGTTTTTTATTTCTTTCTTCTTCTTCTTAATTCCAAGAGAGAGTTTTTATTCTAAAAAGACAAAAGAGAGTGTGAAATTATTCTTTGATAGTATACTATTGCTTAATCATCAATAAGCTTGTGTATACGATATCGATCTAGGTTCACGCGAGTTTCGATCATTAGATTGAGAACTCAAAAGTGACCGGAATAATTTTTGACATTCTTTTGATTGTTTTTGTGACTAACAAAGAAAAGAAAGTTTTTTGTTTGATCCATTCACAGTTTTGCAATTCAAAGAAAAGGGAGACCACGCTCCTAGGTGATCCACGTTCGTGCTCGGATTGAAGGTCTTGCGGATTACCATCGACGTAAGTCAATCGGATCACGCGACAAAAGGTAATTTACTTTTGTTAACATATATGCATGTTTATTGATTAAAAGGGTTTAAGGTTCATAAAGGAAAATTTTTAAAAGTCACTAAATCGTTTTTAGTATCGCTTCCGCTGCGTTTACCACTTGTATTTATTATTTTTCCCTACAGCTACAACATCCCATTTCACTGGTGTACACCTCATAAAATTCTCAGCCTCATAAAGACGTCCGGATTTGCTCAGAAGTCCAACGATACATGTATAGTGCTCCAGTCCAGGTTTGATACCAAATTGTTTCATTAGCTGGTGCAAATAGTAGAAACCCTCTTGCACTAGACCCAAATGGCCACAAGCAGAGAGAACCCCTACAAAAGTCACATAATTAGGGGATTTTTCTGTAGCCAACATGTTTTGAAACATGATCAGAGCTTCCCTACCGAGCCCATTGTGTGCTTACCCGCATATCATTGCATTCCAAGTAGTACTGTCTCGATATATCAAACGGGAGAATACTTTATTAGCAGCTTCTATGTTGCCACACTTCGCATACATATTGATCAAATCACTTCCAACCATAACATGCCCATTAAAACCAGACTTCTCCATATGTGCTTGTAGTGCATCTCCATGTCCTAATGCAGACAATCCTGCTGCAGAGTTCAGCAAGACAGCAAATGTAAACTCATTGGGTTGGACTTCTTCATGTTCCATTTGAGAAAAAGAATTCAATGCTTCCTCATAGTACCCATTTTGGAAGTAAGCAGCAATCATTGCTGTCCAGAGGACAACATTTCGAGTTATCAAACCATCAAAAACCTTCCTTGCATTCAAAGTTTTCCCACATTTCCCGTACATGTTAATAATTGCGCAATTAATAAAGACACCTGACTCAGCATCACTCTTCAACATCTGGCCATGAACTTGCAAACCCAATTTCAAATCCTTAAGACAAGCACTAAGTCCGAAAGCATTAACGTAAGTAACACTATCCCACCATAGAAGCTCACTTACCATCCTAACTACAACCTCAACCCCTTCCCTCGAGCGCCCGAGTTCTATAAGTCCACTTAAAACCGAATTATATGAAAAAATATCATTACCGGGCAACGAATTCAAAACCATCATAGCCATTTCCACGTCCAAACACTTGGCGTAAAAATTTACAAGTGCACACTTCACATAGTGATGAAACACCAAACCAGATTTCCATACAAACCCATGACACTGCCTACCCTCTTCAACTTTTCCACTAATAGAACAAGACGAAATAACAATGGAAAATACAAACTCATTGGGTCGCAAACCATCCACGGAAACCATATCTTTGAACAATTTAAGATTTTCCAACAATAAACCATTATGAAGGTACCCAGTCATCAACGCGCCATATGACACAACGTTTCTCTGGCGCATATTATCAAACACTTGGCGTGCAAGTGATATATGGTCACATTTTGAATAGAAATTGATCAAACAGGTCGCTTGAGCTACGTTTTCATTTCTGGGTGATTCATTGCCTGTGATTGCAAGTGCATGGACTGTTTTCCCGAGTTTTAAGTTCCTTGAATCGGCGGAGAATTTTAAGAGTTTAATGGTGTCTTCAAGAGAGGGAAGTCCTGGGTGCTTTTGTTTGAACAAAAGGGGCGCTAACTTGACCGCCGCTTGCTGGTTTGTTGGCGGTTTTAGAGTAGGCATAACTTTGAATTTGAAGTTGCAGGGCCGTGCCCACAGTTACACTGTTTTTTTGTTGTTGTTTTTTATTAATTCATAAATCATAAATGGCCCACTGGTGATGTCTATTCGTGCTTGTTCCTGGCAGACCAAGCCCGGCCGGCACGGCCCACAGACAGGTCGAGCCTGGCACAGCACGGTCCAATTTCGTGTCAGGCCCAGGCTCGTCAAAGGTCATGGGCTGTGCTGTGCTGTGCCCCGGGGTTGAGGCCTGCAGGCCGGCACGGTTGGTCTGTCTCTTGGCGGGCCGTTGGCCAACGGTCAGCACGTCGACCTTTTTAATTTTAATTTCTTAAAAATAAATCTTACCATTCGAGGGGCACAAAATTAAAAAATAAAATTAAAAAATTCTCAAAAATTACCATTGTTCCCCCATTTCATTTTTTCAATAAATACCCCCTTCAAATTCAAATTTTTTTCACCTATCTACTCTCTCTAATATCTAATTTCTCATATTCTCTCTCTCTCTACTCTCTACACACTCTATAATATTAATCTCTATAATCTCTCATTCTCTACTCTCCACCAATTCACCATTTCTCTACAAAGTATAAACTACAAACAAAGGTAATTTCTTATTTATTTTTAATTTATGCTCAGTTTATTAATTTATGCCTTGGTTAGATTTATTTATAATATTTATGTTTAGTATATTAATTTATGCTTAGGTTTTACATATTATTAATATTTATGCTTAATATTTTTATTTTTAGGTTTATATTTAGTATTTATGATTTTTTGTTTAGTATATTTAATAATTATGGCTTAGTTTTTCATTTAATATTTATGCCTAGTATTTTTATTCTTAGGTTTATATTTAATATTTATGTGTTTAGTATATTTAATATTTATGACTTAATTTTTAATTTAATTATTTTTATTCTTATGTTTATATTCAATATTTATGGCTTAGTTTTTAATTTAATATTTATGCTTAGTATTTTTATTCTTAGATTTATATTTAATATTTATGATTTTATGTTTAGTATATTTAATATTCATGACTTAGTTTTTAATTTAATATTTATGCTTAGTATTTTTATTCTTAGATTTATATTTAATATTTATGATTTTATGTTTATTATATTTAATATTCATGACTTAGTTTTTAATTTAATATTTATGCTTAGTATTTTTATTCATAGGTTTATATTTAATATTTATGATTTTATGTTAGTATTTTTAATATTTATGGCTTGTTTTTTAGTTTAATATTTATGTTCAGTATTTTTATTCTTAGGTTTATATTTAATATTTATGATTTTATGTTTAGTATATTTAATATATATGGTTTAGTTTTTAATTTTAATATTTATGCTTGGTATTTTTATTCTTAGGTTTATATTTAATATATATGATTTTATGTTTAGTATATTTAATATTTACGGCTTAGTTTTTAATTTAATATTTATGCATTGTAGGAAATGGATCCTACTAGGATTTCTAGTCATTTTCTAGACAGATTGAACATGGAAAATGATGACTATCAAATTTCGTCTCCGCCATTGGAATTCGAACTCGGGCAAGGGCAAGATAGTCAAGGACTACCCGATCCTTTCGCCTCCACACTAGGGTCGACCACGTCTAGGCCTAGACCCAGAAAGATGATATCTCAAGTATGGGATTGTTTTGACCGGGAAAACGTAACCGGTTCAAGCGGTCATGTAATATCAATGGCTCTTTGTAAATTTTGTAAGAATTTATTGACCGGTTCTAAGCATGGAATGGGACATTTGAGAAGGCGTAGGGAATCATGCATGTGTTAAGAAGTATGCCCTAAAGGAAAGGGTTTTTTTTTTTTTTTTTTTTTTTTTTTTTTTGTAACAAAAAAAAAAAAATTCTAAGGGTCCAAAACTAAAAGAAACATACAGAATTATTCATATAAATAAGTTTATTTGTGGTAGACGTAATTCTATATTTAGTCTGTAAAGTCCACTTTTCTATGATTGGTTTATTTCATGACAAACCACATTGAGGATGATTGTGTAATGGGTAGCTTAGGTCTTTTTAAGGACTATCAATGCAAGCTTCCAAGCATCTCCATGACTTCAAGATTAAGAGCTTTAAAAGGTATATCACTTGACCTTGATTCTTGAAGAGATTAGGTGCACAGACACACTTGCATGCATGTCTACCTATCTTGCATTTGTTATCATGCATTTGTGCATCATTGGTATATGCATCTATGTCATTCATCACATTTCACACTTGCACAACTTTCATAGTAGGATAAGTGTGTTTGATATGTTGAAAAAGGGATTTTTCCCTTTGTCACGGTCGGTACCACTTTGGGTGTTGTGGCTGGTGCACCTTGCGTATAAAGCGGTCCCAACCGCGAAGTTTTCTAGAGTGTGTGATGCGGTACACATAATGGTCTTAATGGGTTTTCGTTGTCCAAGTTCAAAACAATGTCATTTCGTCTAGGGCAGCATATATATATTGATCTCTTACCTCTCTTGGCCGATTTAAAGCTTCAAAGATCATATTTGAGAGATAGGTTAGAACTCTTAGAGAGAGAAACTCCAAGAGTTTAACTCTTCAAACCCAAAACTCATCTCCATCTTGCATCATTCAACATCATTTGAGCATGGGTCTTCATGGTTTCATAACTAGGTAAGTAAGAACTTCATTGAATATCATTTAATGTTTTTCTTACTCTGGATTAGGTATTTATTGCTTGATTAAATACTTAGACTCTATTTATTGCATATATTTATGAGTTTTGATAACATGATTGAGTTTGTATTTTGATAGCTTAATTGATTATGTCATTTTTGCCTAAAAAGCTAAGTTATAAACATTCTTGTGTGATTTACTGATGACTAGGTTGGTAGATTGTCTTTTAATCAACTGGTTAAGCTTATGAATGTTTATGTGTGTTTTGAGTAACAATTAGGTTGTTGGAAATTCTCTACAACTAACTGAGTTCACATTTATGGACACGTTGATATTATTGATAACTAGGATGTTAAATTATATTATCTACATCTAGTTAAGCATTACATGTTTGTCTAGCATATTTTGTGTTAAGCATAATTGTCATATGCACTTAGACTTTTAATTCTCTTCAATGAGTCAAAGACTTGTGGCTTTTAGGTGAAGTTGCACAAGCTACTGAAGTCTTGCAACCAAGGATTGGGTGGCAAGCATTGCTAAGCGTCGCTATAAAAGGCATGCAGGTAGATTAGAGGGTGCTCAGGCCAAGATTAGTGGATTGGGGGATATCACTAGGATTGAACCAAGTGAAGCAAGTGGTAGCGTCCATAGCCTGAGGTTATCGTGAGTGAGAGTCCGTGTATCACTTGAGAGTGTGATGCAGTAAGAAAAGACGATATGGTAAACAAAGATTTGGATTTCATAGAGCAGAGGAATCGACTTAAAGACGAAGGGTGCGGAAAGAAGGAAGCAAAGACTCGGAATGGTCGAAGCTGTCAGAATAGGAAAATTTCGGGGGCCTTTTTAGAGAGCAAACGAACTCAAAATCAACATTATAATATGTTTTCGGAAAGCCTAAGACGAGTCCTACAAATGTTTTGAAGACTCCGTCTTCTATAACAAGTTGCAGCATATCCGAATTCGGCCATTAGGTTTCAGGCGCGCCAAGACAGCTTTTTTGAGTTTTATGGTTTTTAATTATTGTCATGATTCTGTACGGTTATTTTATTTCCATTTAGTTTATATGCAATTAGGTTATTAATTATTTTATGATTTGATTTTTAAATCAAATCCAATTTCCTTTTTAGATAGGTTTTTAATGTTTTAGAATTCTTTTGATTTTTAGGAGATTTGATATCTTTTCCATTTAGGATTTTTTTCCATTTGTTTAGGATTTTCTTGTTAGTCAAGTTTTGCAATTATATTTAAGTAGATTATATTAGGGTTTGAAAGACAGTTTTTGATTAATAAAAAATATAGAGAATTGTTTCTCAACTATCCATGTACAACATTCTTTGCGAAGATTGAAGTATTTGAAGCCTATTAACAATAAGTTAAATGTTATCATTAGCCTGATATTCTAGCATCCGTGCGCGGATCAATAAAATATTGGTAGGTTGTTTCTAATTATTGTTTTGCAGGTTTTCTTGTAAGCTTCCGCTACATCAGTTGGTATCAAAGCCGTGTTCGTTCGGGACATCATCATGCAACCGAAGAGATGACAACCTAACCGGATCCCTGTAGAAGAGGCCATCGAACGTGATCGCATGACATACTTAGAGCAGTAGATGGCGATGGTAACTGAGCAGATCGCAAGATATATTGCTAACTAAAATCCCTTACTAGCTAGAAACCCTCGCATGAGTCCACGTTGAAAAGCTCGAGCACGTGAAGACAGCCAACAGTGGGAGTTAGGTATGCAGATATAGATTCCATAATTTCAGGGCAACCTTTCGCCCGAAGAATTCCTCAATTGGTTTGAAGCTGTGGAGAAGATCTTGGAGTTTAAAAACGTGCCGACGAATGTAAAGGTAGCCTTGGTGGCAACTCAACTTCGAGGACGGGCAACTGATCGGGCCAAATTTGTGTATATTTCGGCCTTCAAACTTGTATCCTTTGTTTCGTTTTCATGCATTTTAGTGTCTCTGATGGGCTTATTGTGTGTAATTACAGACGTTTATACATTTATGGTGTTAGGAGCATATTGCGGGAGTTCTAGCTGAAAAGGAGGCAAAATGAGCTAGAAAGCATGGAAAATAGCCTCAATGCACGGGTACTATGCGGGTAAGCTCACCTGCGCACTACCAGCACACCAGCAAGTAAGGACCAGCACTAAATGCGGGTCCTCACCCGAACTCAACCGCACTCACACCCGCGTTTTATGGAAACCCGGGAGCTGTTCAAATGAAGATCAATAAAGTGCGGGTCCCAACCGCACTCATCCGCAGTTTAAGTTGAAGAAGCCCTAGAAATTGTCAAGTGCCGGGTACTGTGCTGGTACGCACACCCGCGCACTACTCGTGCTCTTCGAGCCAGATTCTGCCGCATCAGCATTTTCTGACCTATTTTCGAGAATAGTATAAATATATCTCTTTTGATTTTCAGAGAGCACACCACGTTTTTAAACTTATATTTTGTACACCACATAGATCTAGGAATATTCTCTCTCTCTCATTCACTTTTGCTACTCAACCTAAGGAAGCTAGGGATTTAAAGGAAAAAGATGATCTCCAAGGGTTATTTTTCATTCCTTTCTCTTGTTTTATTTGTTGTAATGAGTAGCTAAATCCCCACAAAGGGGTTGATGGATTAGTTTGTGAATGATTAGGCTTTTGTATATAAACTTTATTTCATCTATATGTCTATCTTTTATTGTTCTATTCAAGATTATGATTGATTTTTCTTTGGATTTACTTGTCTTAGATACACTTTCTTTGCAAGTTCTCTTTGGATGCTATTTAGGTAGGCAATTATGTATACATCATATGTAGTTGTTTACCGCTTATGTGAATAGATGGATTTCTGAAATCCCGACTCATTAACCGTGTTCTTCACCTAACCTCGAACAGGTGTCCGTCACTATACACCCTAGGACGGCTCTCATGAGAGGATTAGAAGCCTTCACTATACACCCTAGGTTGGCTAATTTAGTAATTCCATAATTCCAAGCTCGATAACTACATTATTTACCTAACCTCGAACGGTGTCCGTCTCTATACAGTCTAAAACAACTCTCGTGAGAGGATTAGAAGCCCTTTCTATACACCATAGGTTGGCTAAACTAGTATCGATTGAGTCCTAGAGAGACATACATGCATTCATTGTTAAGGTCCTAATCGAGTAACTAACACTATACATCCTAGGTTAGTTGCTTGAGAGGGATCAATCCTAGTAGAAGGCCTTCTCTATACACCCTAAGTTGGCCCCTTTCTAGTGATAGATAGCCAACTCTATACACCATAGATTGGCTACTTTCGTTAAAATGTGCATATTTTCGAGTTTATTACATTTGCCCAAATGTTCACTTATAATTCTGTTAACTCCTTAGTCTCCATCATACATATCTTTCAGTCCATTTTGCATTCCATTTCTAGGCTGCATTTTTAGTTTAGTTCTAATTATATGCTATTTCATATTTCACAACATTAACCATTTACGTTTACTTGTATCGCATTATTATTGCTTAAGTATCAACTAGTTTTAGCTAGTCCTGATCTTTGTGGACCACACCCCACTTACCGCCATACTTGTACTTTCCAAGCCATTTAGGGCTTCGAGATGTTTTAATAAATTGTTTTTGACAAATGAATTTATATACACACAAAACGACCTTTGTCAAAATGGTGCCATTGCCAAGGATCAGGGAGTTTAACTTTGATTAGTCTTGCTTTAGTAGTAGTTATGTCTAGTAGCAATTTTTTGTTTTTTTTTTTTGTTTTTTTTTTTTGTTTTTTTTGTTTTTTTGTTCTTTATTTCAATAATACATTTGGCTTGTTGTATCCGTATGATTGGGTTGGGTAGTTTTTGTTTCTCAGTATTTCAGGTTTCATGGATTATTCTTAGCAAGATTCTGAGTAAGGGTATGGGCCATATGATGACCCATGTAGTAAGAGATGGGGGAATAATCAAGATTTCCAATGGGACTACAATGAGGTCGGAACCATTTTAAATGAAGAGAAACTTGTGAACCTATTTAGTGAGTATCTTCAGAAGAATGAGGAGACAATGTCAACTCAACAGGGAGCGTCACAGATTATGCAGGAGGAGTGTTACAACAATCATAATTTCATTGATTCCTATCAACTAGATAGGGGATCACTTGAAGGAATGATATGAGAATTCTTGCAGTTAGCCTAACAAGATACATAAAAGGTCTAGCTGCTAAAGAGTTAGGAAACATGCATGTAGGAAAATGATAGATAATCAAACAAGATGGATTCCTCTATTCATAGGATTAAATTCCAAATCGGGCAGTTGGCAAAATTGTTACAAGAAATAGAGAATGAGAGATCCCCGAGTCAACCAGAGGAAGCTAGAGAATTGGCAATCCTTCAAAACGAAAAAGTTTTGGGAGATAGCAACAATGAGGCTACCATCGAAGAAAATGAAAATGTACAAACGGAAGGAATGGGGGAGAAGGAGTTAGAAAAGGAATACGAGGTTGAGGTGACAAATCCGGAACCAAGGCCACAACTTCCCAAGTCACCAAAACAAGATGTACCGCCCATACCCCTTCCCGGAAGTTTGAAGAACTCCAAGTTGGTACAATCGCACCAAGACATCCATGACTTACTCTATTATCCAATTGGTTCTCACGACTGTAACACTGTGGATATAACTTTCAGTCATGGAGGCAAGAGTGTAAAGTTAAATGGTAATCGACCCAAGGATTGACGAGAATATGGTTGCCTAGTGTTAAAGGTTCCTAAGTCAAGAAAGAAAAAGAACCGAGTAGTTGATCTCATGCAAGCTTTTGAGATGGTAACCGAAATTGAAGAAGGCAACCATGATTGCTTGTTAGAACAAGAGGCGATTAAGCTTGAAGACGAAAAGTTGGCAAAAAAGAACTCTTGTGGAGATAGAAGAGGTAGAAAAAGATAATGAAAAGCTTATGCTAGAAGTGAGGATGCTAAAGGCCGAGAATAGGCTTTTAAGAAAGAAGGTACAAGAATTCTTAACTTCAAGTGAAGAACTAGGTGAACAAGTCGTTGTGCTTGAAGAAAAGGAGAAATTAACTTCAAGGAACCTAGAAGATTTAGCCAAATTTTCTGAGGAGTTTGAGGAGGAAAACTCAAGGAGGTTTCGAAAGATTCTCATTAGGGTTGAGAAATCAACCAATACCGTGATGAGTTGCAAGCACAGTTAAACAAGAAAGAGGAGGAATTGAAGCTCGCCAAGGTCAAAGAGTGTAACTTTCTAGTACAACTTGACACGGTGGAGCAAGAGATAAAGTCCCTCTAAGTTAAGCATCACCGAAAGCCCCATATTTATTACCAAACAGGGAGTTTTTCTTTCTGTCCATTGACTTGTTACTTTTGTGCCAAAAGAGGGCACACTAAAGCCCAATGTTTTAGTTTTCAAAGTTTAAGAATGAGTCAAAGAAGGTCTAGAATGTACTAACCAAAAGTCAAGCAAATTTGGGTTAGGAAGGACCTAGTAAGTCAAGTGAGGACAAAAGGAGCAAAAAAATTGAATAAGCCATTGACACCCATTTGGGTGGTCAAAAAGAGTGGACTTCCCAATCCGGTCAAACCTACTATAGTTGACCCTTGTCCCACTTTAAGTGCATTACATTGAACATTTTTAGTGCATAATAGGATTTCACAATATATTTTCTCTTTTTGACTAAGGCTTTACTCTACACGATTGAATTATTTGAGCATATTAACGTTGTGGTGAGTCTAGGTCATGGAGAAAGTTTATTGTGAAAACCGTCTTTGAGTTTGTTTTGAGTTAGTGCATTTTAAAGAATTAATTTTGTTTTAGTTGATATTTGGATAGTAAGGCAATTTTAATTAGTTTTTGTCAGATGTACAGGACAAGGAGAGGAGAAAACACAGTCAACAAATGAAGGCTTAGTGACCAGCACACAGGTAGAGTGTACCAAAGCGATTCATGTGCATATCATTGTGTGCCAGTGAAGACCAGCGCATCGGCCATCAAGAAAGCTCAACAAAGACCAACTGCGCGGTGTAACTGCGTTGGTCCATACCAGCGCAGTTCAAGTCAGACTTGCGCACTACACATCAGTATAAATATAATGTCACTTTCGTGGTAGGGCTCACACACTCAAACTCAAACCGAAATTCCATTCTTTTCCCTCCCTCTCACTTTCCAAAGGTATTTCTTACTCCCCACGCTTCCGATTCAAGACCACAAGGTATGACTTTTAATCTTAATCCCGTTCTTACTTGTTTAATCCATTGAACATCTTTCTTTCTTTATTTAAACTCTCTCAAATGTACATGGATTTTGTGCTTAATCAGTGACCCACGATTTTGTGCCCTACTTTTATTTGATTCTTGATGATAATATGTTGGGATTGATTATTGATGCATGTTGTTGATATGTGATTCGGATTGGAATAGAGATTACCCACTATTGTTCATAAAATTGATTCTAGGGTTTAGATTTTGAGATTGAATTAATTAACTTAAATTGGATGATGATTTGAGTTGTTTAGTGCTTAATAGTGATATGTTTTGGATTAGGAAGATTTTTTGCATAACTATGAGCTTAAGATTGAAGTTGTTGGAATGTATGGTGAATAGCATTGTGGGTCACGCAAAATTTCTGGGCAGGTGCGCTAGTGGTTTGCGTTGGTAACACACTCGTGCTAGACCCGCGCTATTTCCTCACATGCGCTGGTATCACACTTGTGGAAGACCCGCGCACATGGCCTGATTAAACTGATATTGTCTCTTGATTTTTTTGCTCATAATGCTCAAATATGTTTTCATTGGTTGTTGTCACTTCTAAATTTTGTATTCTTTTGCAGATGGCAAGAGCAAAGAGACCGCAAATTCCCCAATGTACTTTGAACATAGATTTCGGGGATCGTTTGGAGGGTTTCCGACAGCGTAAAATAGTGAAGGAAAAGGGCATATCAATAAGTGAGCTAGGAAACACCCGTATTCCCCGAAATGGTGGAACAAAGGGGTTGGCAGACATATACAAGCACCCCTTCTAAATTTTGTAGATGGGTGGTAGATGAATTTTATGCGGGGATGAACCCCCAGAGACTACCAAGTTGGAACGCCGGTGATGGTTCGAGGAAGAGAAGTCAGGATAAATATGGATGACATAAACAGATACTTCAAGTGAAGAGATTCCACACCCCTTACTCGATCTTCAGCTTGGTGTGCCTGATAGGGTAGTCTAGGGCCACCCAAAATGTCATTAGGTCAATGACTAACTCATTTGCCAAATCCAAATTCCTTCCGGTCAACAAGTCATTCCAAGTCACACCAACTGTAATTTTCTCTTCTTGGTCCTCTTAGAGTTTATGTCATCCACATTTATCCTGACTGCTCTTCCTCGAACCATCACTGGCGTTTTAACTTGGTAGTCTTCGGGGTTCATCCCCATGTAAAATTCATCTACCACCCTTCTGCAGAATTTAGGAGGTGTGCTTGTATATGTCTGCCAACCCCTTTGTTCCACTATTTCAGAAATACGGATGTTTCACAGCTCACTTATTGCTATGCCTCTTTCCTTCACTATTTTACGCCTTCAGAAACTCTCTAAACGATCCCCGAAATCTCTGTTCAAAGTACATTGGGGAATTTGCTGTTCTCTTTGTTCTTGCCATCTGCAAAAGAATACAAAATTTAAAAGTGACAACAAACAATGAAAATACATTTGAGCTTTACGAGCAGAAAATAGTGACCCATGTCCCACTTAGTTGCTTGAGAGGGATCAATCCTAGTAAAAGGCCTTCTCTATACATCCTAGGTTGGCCCCTTGCTAGTGATAGATAGTCAACTCCATACACCCTAGATTGGCTACTTTCATTAAAACGTGCATATTTTCGAGTTTATTACATTTGCCCAAATGTTCGCTTAGAAGTCCGTTAACTCCTTAGTCCCCATCATACATATCTTTCATTCCATTTCGCATTCCATTTCTAGGCTGCATTTTTAATTTAGTTCTAATTGTATGCTATTTCACATTTCACTACATCAACCATTTACGTTTACTTGTATTGCATTATTATTGCTTAAGTATCAATTAGTTTTAGCTAGTCCCGATCCTTGTGAACGACACCCCACTTACTACCATACTTATGCTTTCCAAGCCATTTAGGTCTTCGTGAGGTTTTTATAAATTGTTTTTGACAAGTGAATTTACATACACACAAAAAGACCTTTGTCAGTAGCCGCGTGGTGGCAGCAACTCAAGCTCTCACGGACTCTAATGGGAAAACCAAAAATCACAAATTGGGGGCAGATGACTCAGAAATTGCATGCTGAATTTTTGCCTTACAATTTTTAGAAATTAAGGTATTGCGGTGGTCGTCGTTCGTAAATTGTTGAGGTGGTGAAACTCTTTGACCCAGGTATTGTATTTGAAGCCCATCAAAGAGCCTTGCAAGTGGAGAAGACTGTCAGCCGTAAGGGAGGAGCTCCACGTTTGACCACCATTCAGTTCCAGCCGAGAACAACGGAAGGAGAGGTACGGTGTTTCAGTTATAGAGAAGTAGGACACCATCAAATGGAGTGCAGAAAGATGGGGAAGAAACCAGTCTTGTTTAATGAGACGGATGACAATGGAGAAGGAGATGTGGAGATGAGAGAAGAGGCGTAATTTGATGAATAGGATGGATAAGCAAACATTGGAGCTGAACCCATATTTAATGAAGAGGAGGAAGTTTAAGAAGAAGATGTGGAAGTTGGTGAAGAACCTCCGTTTGACAAAGTAAAAACCATGGAAGAGGACCTTGTGGACAGCGACACTGGTGGTTTGTTGATGGAGCAACGTCTCTATGTAGAGAAGCAGCAGTTTGAAGATGAAGACGAAGCTGAAACAAGGGATGAACTGTAGTTTGATGGAGAGCAGATGGTCAATGAAGATTGAGTGGAGGGTGATGTTGGTCCAATGTTAATGGTACGCCCTGGTTTCATAAAAATTAATGATGATCCCAAACCAGAATTTGTTGAATATGAGTGTCATGCAGCACCAAAAGTCGACAATGAGGCATCCTTGGGCATAGGCGACTAATCGGCACCCAAATTAAACAATATAGAGGTTTTGGATAGTGGCAACACAGTTGAAGAACATGGGTCAGCCATGGTGGTAAGGCGTGCATTCCTATCTCCGCATGCAGAAGAAACTAATTGGTTACGAAATAATGTTTTTCAATCGTCGTATAGGTTGGTGTGTTCATTTTACCTTTCCAAAATTTGAGGACGAATCTTCTGCAACCTGGAGAGATGATGCAGCAAGCAAAGACGATATGGCAAACAAAGTTTTGAATTTCATGGAGCGGTGGAATCGACTCAAAGACGAAGGGTGCGGAAAGAAGGAAGCAAATACTCGGAATGGTCGAAACTGTCAGAATGGGCAAATTTCGGGGGCCTTTTCAGAGGGCAAATGAACTAAAAACCATATTATAATATGTTTCCGGAGAGTCTAAGACAAGCCCTACAAATATTATGAAGACTTCATCTTCTATAACGGGTCGCAGCATATCCAAATTCGATCATTAAGTTTCAGGTGCGCCAAGACAGCTGTTTCGAGTTTTATGGTTTTTAATTGTTGTCATGATTCCGTACGGTTATTTTATTTCCTTTTAGTTTATATGTAATTAGGTTATTAATTATTTTATGATTTTATTTTTAAATCAAATCCAATTTCCATTTTAGATAGGTTTTTAATGTTTTAGGATTCTTTTGATTTTTAGGAGATTAGATATCTTTTCCATTTAGGATTCTTTCCCCGTTTGTTTAGGATTTTCTTGTTAGTAAAGTTTTTCAATTCTATTTAAGTAGATTGTATTAGGGTTTGAAAGATAGGTTTTTATTAATAAAAAATATAGAGAATTGTTTCTCAACTTTCCATGTACAACATTCTTTACGAAGTATTTGAAGCCTGTTAACAATCCTTCGTGCACAAAGTTGAATATTATCAATAGCCTAATATTCTGGCATTCATGCAACAGAATATTGGTAGGTTGTTTCTAATTATTGTTTTGCAGGTTTTTCTCATAAGCTTCCGCTACATCAAGGTGTAATTGTGTTTTCATATAGTGGATTGTTGTGGCTTAAGTGGCTTATCCCGTGGTTTTTCCTTATTGAAGGTTTCCACCTAAAAATCAAGTGTTCTTTATATTTCGGCACTTTTACTTGATTTTTATTGTTTGTTGAATTGGGTTTTATTGTTAATATTGACTAATTGAAAAAGTTGGTAATAATCAATTAACAACCTATTCAACCGCCGCACCCCCCCAGGTTGTATTAGACACGTAATTTATATACTTTCATAGTCTAAAAATGTTCATAACTTAAGATACAAGCTAGACACCTTATCTTGATTAAAGTTGTGGGTCTTTTGTTTTCAATTGTGAAGTGATGAGTCTAGAATCACCAAGTGAAAGACTTTGAACAAAAGACCTAATACATATGATGTATTGAACGGATCAAGTGAATAGTATAATTCGATTTTGTCGTTAATGGAATAATACATTCACAATAAAGCAATTGAAATATCTATCTTAATCCTGAGATAAATAATGTACTATATGTATTATGAGTTGTAACGTTTGAGCTATCAATAGGTATGACCAAAAAATAACGGTTTAATCCCGATAGTTTGGCTTTATTGATTCATATGTCATAGCGGACATATATTTATAGATATGGACATCACAACTCTTAAAATCAAATAAGAGTAAATATCACCTTATGGGTCTTACAAGGACTTGAATAATAAATCTTGGTACTGAATATTCAATAAGGAGTTATTCAATCATAATTATGATAAATCAATATTATCCGTTAGATGTAAGACGATCATAAGGAATAAAATAATTAATAATGCAATGGTCAAACGACATTTTAATTATTGGTATTTTTCATGAGGATACATATTTCACACAATTGTTTAGATTAAAAATATTTAATCAATTTTATTTTAATTCGAGAATGTAATTTCTGTTTTTTAACTACACTGGAATTAATATATTTGGGCTCAATTAATTAAGAGTTAATTGGTACTTGAGCCAAGTATATTGGAGCTTGTAATTAAAATAACCCTTGGATCCCCAAACTTCACAAGTTAAATTAGATTATCTAAAAGGAACCTAATGGGCTCAAATGTTAGGTTCCAAGACAAAGAGCCATCTCCTTCTTTTATTTTATTTTCCATTTGGAATGAAAACTAAATCAAAATAGGATTTTTTAAGAAAAATAATTAAAGAAAATAAAAAGGAAAAGATTTCTATTAAGATTAGACTTACTAAATCATAATAGGATTTATGATTCTTGTGTTGTATGAGAAAACAAATTATTCTTTTATAAACCTATAAATAGGTGGCTTAAGTGAAAGAATAGATTTAAACCAAACTTGTCATTCTCATTGGCGTGGACACAAGCTTGAAAGTAAGTTGTAAGTTCCAAATTCTATTTGAGCTTTTAATCTTTTTTTTTTTTTTTTTTTTTTTTAAGTCTTATAGGTGGATTTACAACTTGGTTCAAAGAAAAAGGAGCTCACACTTCTATGTGATTAGATCTTAGGCTAAGTGTGGAAGATTTACGGAGACTAAACTACGAATGTAATCTCTAAATTATATCAATTTGGATTACGTTTAGAATACGATCTATCGATGTTTTGAAATATATTTTTTTAAGTTCCGCAAATACATTTATTTTCAAAACGGTTATTTTTCCTTACAATTGGTATCAGAGCCTGGTTGTTATATTCTAAACTAGTGCATCTTTAATTTTCTTTGATAAGCATGTTACATTAGAAGAGATGGCCCTCTAGGGTTTATTCTATATATGTAATAATTAATGTATGTGATGCATAAGATTAATTATTATTGCAATTTTGATCTTATCTATGGCCTAGAGTTTTATGTGTAATTTTTCGTTATCAATTGTAACAAGAAGTGTGGTCTATCATCGCCATATTTCCTTCTTGATAGATTTAGTTTTTATTTTTTGTTGCATCTCTATAGTTCAATTATTGATGTAATCGAAAAGGAGTCTGAGATGAATCCAATGGTGAAAACGCTGAAGGAATCCGGTCACGGACGTGCCGTCGAAAGATTGATGCATAGCACTTGCCTGTTGTTGTGCACCAAAGGTGATGGGGCACATGTGGCATGATTTTGGGGCAATTTTGGGCACGTGGAACTCCTAGAAGATATGGGAAAACATGTGGAGAGTTAGTTTTCTCGTTGGGGAAGTTCTCGTTTCAGGAATACCTGTTTAGGAAACACTTGTTAGGTCGTTTCCAACTACTTATAGGAGTCTAATTCCTTAAAGAAAGAATTTTTTTTGTTTTTCTTAATTTTCAAGTAATTGATTTCTTGAACTCACAAGAGTTATGAATTGAAATCTAGTTTGAAAATAAAGTTTTATTTTTATAAAAAAAAAAAAAAAATTGAGTTTCCTAATTACACAAAAATTGTGGAATAGTTGGAAACCTATTTTGATAAGGATTCTTCTCCAACAAGTTTTAATTAAAAAATGTTGTTGATTAACTAATTAAATTTTCCTTTTATATAATTCATTAATTCACAAGAGTTGTGGATTATATTGAACTATTAATTATTCTTGGAGTATGCAAATACAGGTTCAAGACGAAGACGAAGACGAAGACATGAAGATTCAAGTTTTTATAATCTTTGTAATTTTTATTTTATTTTTTTAAGGGATAACCATAGGTAAGATTATTATTTATTTGTTTATTTAACATTTATTTTATTATTTGAATAATTATTTGAATGCTATGCATAAAATAACATGTCTTATAGAATAGTGAGTGACATGCATCAAATGGTTTACGTTTATATAGGCATCTACAAAACTTAGTAAATCATTTCAGTGTAAATTCACAAACACCAAAAAGTGAGTGGGAGAAGGTATATTATACATGTGGAGTCCAGAGTTGATCAAAAAAGATGTTTCATTGATATTCCCCTAGGAGATCATATGAATGGAATCTTAGGAGATCTCGTAAAGTGATAGACTAGACATTTACTTGATCAAGATTATATTCCCTTATGAAATAATTCTCGTGATAGAAAATTAAGGGTTGAAACTTTTAGTTAGACACTCTTATACACTCAATTTGGATTTATTAATATCCTCCATAGAGCTCTTGTTAATAAAATCGATAAGGCTAAATTGACAATGATAATTAATATTAAATATCGAATATTCAAGATATATTAATAATAAAAGATTTCAAATCCAATTAATATATGCAAATTTGGAAATGTACGTGTCTAGGATAGTTCTAGCAAGGAAAGACTTGGTTCTTTAGTGTACCGTCATGTCCCACCTCCCTTTCCTAGGAACTACCAGATGTGTTGTTACCAACGAGCATTCATAAAAAAGGATATATCATGAAATCTTCAACTAATAAACACAACGTGTACTCCCAAAGGATGCATGTTGTTTATTGAGTTAGATCACCGTTTAATAATAAATAGGGTTATTGGCATAGTTGATCCCTATATTATACGCGAGTTTGCATTTTCCCCCTGACACTTTTTTTTTAGGCGTTAAACCCCCAGAACTCACATAAATTGGCAACCATCGACGGAATGGGGATGGAATGGAACCTTGATTTTGTTTGGTTTCTCATCATGTGCCTTGCACGTGTAAGGGCAAAATTGGAATTATATTTTTAAAAATTAAATTTAAATGGGGAGATCCACTAGATCTCTACCATCCATCTTATTCAAATGGATGGTGGAGTAATAAAAAAACTAAAACAACAAACAAAAAATTAAAAAAATAAATAAAAACCCAAATTCATCTTTATCTTCATTAGCTCATTTTCATCAAACACCACATTCATCTCATCAGTTTCGATAACAAACACAACAAAATTTCAAAAGCCAGAAATATCCATACCCAAATCAAACAGCATAAACCAAAAATCTCAAATCCAAAATCAAACAAATATCAAAAATCTGAATCCTAAATCAAACAAACACCAACAAAAACAAGAACAGAAACAAGAACACCAACAAAACCGAGCCACCATCTCCAAACCACCACCAAGTGCAGCGATGTTGACACCAATCGGTGCTCGAACTCACGGCGATGACGACAACCTCCCATGCCTTCTCTCTCTCTCTCTCTCTCTCTTTATTTGTCTTCGTTCTCAATCTCTCTCTAATCGGTGCCGATTGGGTTTGATTGGTTTTGGGTTTGATAGCATGAGGATTGGCTTGGGTTTGCAGATGATGAATTTGGATTTTGGTTCGATGATGATGAATCTGGATGATGATGATGATGGTTTGACTGGTTTTCTTTTGGGGTTGGCTTTATTGAATTTGAATAGAATTTGAAATTGATGGTGGTTTTGTTTTTGTTTTTCAATTTTTTATTTTTCAATTTTTTTTTTCTTATAATCGCGGGCAAATGATAAATCTGGAAACCCAATTGTTTTGGGAATTAGGCACATGAGAAACCCAATTATTCTTTAATTCATTAAATTTCTTTAATTTTTTTTTGTTTAATAACTTTTAATATTTTGATACATTTATAAGATTTTGGTTTTAAAAAAGAACAAAAACAATTGTAAATTGTAATATTTGTAACATACCCCCCAGCAGATAACCTGGAAATACCTAAATTGCCCTTAGTCCTTTGACACGTGTGGCGCACGTGTCTAGGTCAGAAGATAGAATAAGGGTTCCGCCTCCATTCCGTTGATGGTTGCCAATTTATGAGAGTTCCGAGGGATGAACGCCTACAAAAAAGGTATACGGGGGAAATGCAAACTCACGTATAATTTACGGGGCAACTTTGCCAATAACTTTAATAAATATCATAAACTGTGGTATGTATTCAAGATAAATTTATTATTATAAAGAAAGTTATGAATATTTTTACTTAAACGTAGTTTATTTTCTTTCACCAAAATGATTAAGTCATCCCTGCTTAACATACTCAAAGATAACTATTTAAATGGAAATAACTATGTGCAATGGAAACGTAAGATTGACATAGTGCTACAAGCTGATGAACTTACTTGGGTCTTAAACACTCTATGCCCTCCCGCTCCTAATGAAAATTCTACTGATGTAGAGAGGGAAACTTATAGTAAGTGGCAGAGAAACAATGAAATAGGCATGTGCTATATTCTGGCTACCATGAACGACGTGTTGCAACAGCAACATGAAGGGACTGGTACTGCAACTGAAATTATGCTATCTTTTAGAGAGATGTTTGTTGTGAGGTCTAGGAATGCTAAGAGAGAAGCTGTAGTGGCTTTTATAAATCTTAGACAAACCTAGACAAGCCGTTAAGGATCATATGATGAATGTTATAGCACATCTCAACATAACAGAGATCCATGGCGCCGAGATAGATAATGAAACACAGATCGACATGGTCGTGAATTCACCGTCGGAATCCTTTGATCAATTCAAGTTAGACTATACCTTGAATAATAAGGATTACACCTTGTAAGTATCAATGCAAGAAGTGCAAAACGCTGGAAGATTCTTATTAAGAACAAGGATAAGGAGGTCCACACTTTTGACAAACAGGAATATAAGTCTTCTACTAAGCACAATCCAAAAAGAAAAGGCAAGAAACAAAAGAAGAATAAGGTTCATGGGCCTAAAAAAAGTTGACCAAGAAGGATGAGAAACACAAATGAAAGTGTTTCCATTGTGGGATCAATGGGCATTAGAAAAGAAATTGTCTCAAGTACTTAGCGAGCAAGAAGAAAAAAACTATTTTGTATTACCTAGAAACTTGTTTTCTGGCAGATTTTAAGGAATCCTAAATTGTAGATTTTGGAGCCACTAATCATGTTTGTAATGCCTTACAGGTGTTCCGGGAACGAGAAAGCTAAGTAATTCAGAAATTAGTTTTCACTTGGGTACTGGAGCACAAGTGTTGGCAGAAGCAGTGGGAGAAGTTGTTCTTTATTTTGATAGTTTTATAAGCTTGATTTTAAAAGATGCTTATTATGTACCGAAGTTTATGAGAAATTTGATTTCTGTTTCTAACTTGATTAGACTTGGTTATTCGATTGTTTTTAATAAAGAAGTTATTTTTAGCAAGAATAACAAAATCTTATGCAAAGGTACATTAGAGAATGATCTTTATCATATTCAAACTAAAACTATCTCACTTCTTAACACTGAACAAGATTAACCTATTACAAAGCGAATAAAATTATCTAAAGATTAAACTTACTTGTGGCACTTGAGATTAGAACATATTAATCTAAATAGGATCAAAAGGTTGGTAAGCGATGGAATTTTAAGCGAGTTGAAAATCCAAAAGCTTCCAACATGTGAATCTTGTTTAAAAGGTAATATGTCCAAAAGGCCATTTACTGCAAAAGAAGTAAGGGTCACTGGATGTATAGGACTCGTGCATTTAGATGTATGTGGTCCGAGAAACATTAGGCAATGTATAGGAAAATACGAGTACTTCATCACTTTTACAAATGATTTCTCGAGATTTGGATATGTGTATGTCATGCGACATAAGTCGGAGGCTTTTGTAATGTTCAAAGCATTTAAAGCTAAAACTAAAAATCAACTTGAGAAACGCATTAAAATCTTGAGATCCGATCATGGTAGGGAGTATCTTGTTGGTGAGTTTCAGCAATATCTTATAGACAATGGAATTTTATCTCAACTTTCTACACCAGGAATGCCTTAGCAAATTGGCATGGCAAAAAGAAGAAATAGAATTCTCTTGAATATGGTTAGATCTATGCTCAGCTATTCAACACTTCCAAAGTCCTTTTAGGGATATGCCTTACAAACAGCTATATACATCTTGAACAAAGTACCATCTAAATTTGTTCCTAAAATACTACATGAGTTGTGGAATGGGCGATAGTCTATTCTACGACACATGATACTTGGATGTCCAGTACATGTGTTGAAGGGAAAGACTGAAAAGATGGAATCATGTTCGGAGACGTGTTTGTGTGTTGGATATCTAAAAGGAACTAAGGGATATTATTTCTATAGACCCTTAGATAATAAGGTATTTGTTTCGACAAATGCAACCTTCTTAGAAGAGGTCTATATGAATAAATTTGTGCCCAAGAGTAGAGTTATCCTAAATGAACTTTCAAGAAAGACAACTTAATAGAGTGTTTCATCTAATGAAACACAAACAATGCCAACGGATGACGTAGCACCATCTGAAAATCAAAACCATTATTTTCTAGACGTATTGAGAGAGTTGTAAGACAACCAAATATATATATATATATATATATATATCGATCTTGAAGAATCCGTTGAGAATCTCCCTTACAATATTGATCCCTATATGTATAAGGAAGCAAAGGAGGATGTTGATGAAGGTATCGATTATGAGGAAACCTTATCTCATGTGGCAATGCTAAAGTCCATCAGGATCCTCTTATCCATAGCAGTATCTCTACACCTAGAGATATGGCAAATGGATGTCAAGACAACATTCTTGAATGGAAATCTTGACAAAAGCATTTATATGGTGCAACTAGAAGGATTCATTAAAAAGGGCTAAGAGCAGAAAGTTTGCAAGTAGTAAAGGTCCATTTATAGACTTAAGCAAGCATTCAGATCTTAGAACATAAGGTTCGACTAAGCTATAACAGGTTATGGCTTTATTCAAAATGTTGACAAACCTTGTGTATACAAAATGATAAAAGGCAACAAGATGACATTCCTAGTTCTTTATGTTGATGACATCCTGCTTATTGGGAATGATGTAGAACAGTTAACAACAATTAAAGAATGGCTAGCAAAACAGTTTAGCAAGAAGAACTTAGGAGAAGTAATTTTTATTCTTGGTAAACAAGTTATACAAGACAGGAAGAATAAAATGATTGCATTATCCCAATCATCCTACATAGACAAGATATTGTCTAGGTTCTTGATACAAAATTCCATGAAACGTTTTTTTTTACCTTTTAGGCACGAAATCAAGCTCTCTAAGGAGCAAACTCCAGCAATCCATGAGTAGGATTCCATATCATCCGCGTTGGAAGTCTTATGTATGCAATGCCGAAATATACAAACGTGGTTAAATTGCCTAAAGCGTACCTCGAGGGGGGGGGGGGGGGTGAATAGGTTTTTACACCTTTTTCAATCCCTTGAAACAAACTAAAGTTTGTCCCTCAAGATAACTTATATCACAACACATAAACTATATATACATGATAGACAATAGAAACATATGTTCAATAAGGCATTGTCTATATAATCAACAAGTTGCAAGAGAAAGAATAATACTAAAACTAACAACAAAGAATACTTGTATTTTCAATAATGTCCAATATGTTACAAGTAACAATCAATATATAACTATACACAAATAGATCAATATACAAAAGAATTATAAATACAATTTTGATCAATATGATGTGCTTACATCTCACAATTAACAAAATCTTGTTTACAAATTTATCATGAGTGAAGATTATGAAACAAGATTAAAACATACACATATACAAATATGAAAGATAAAGATAGGAAGAATTAACACAAGAGATTTTTCAATGTGGTAAAACCTCTAAGGAGGAAACATTCACGGGTCGAACTACAACCATTGGGTACTATATATATTGGATGATAGATTAGAAATTCCTCAAAAGTGACCAACTCATGATCTACTTCTTATTGGAGTCTATGTCTACCCAACCCTATTGGTAGATTAGAAATTCCTCAAAAGGTGTGGAACCACTTTCTATCGGAGTCTATGTCTACACAACATCGTTGAAAGATTAGAAATTCATCAAGAGTGAATACACATCCTATGCAACGCTCTCTATTGGAGTCTATGTCTATCCAACATCCTGGGCCTACCAATGTCATAGCCAACTCCCTATTCAAGGCACTCGTGCCTCTAAAGAGCCTCCTATGAATAGTTATCCAGACCTTTCCGATCCTAACCATGACTTCTTACTTGGTTATCTAGACCTCTTGTCCTAACAAAGACTTCCTTGCTTGACTATTTGGACCACTTGTCCTAGTCAAGATTTCATGCCTTTTACAATGACTTCCTAAGTGTGATCAATGAATGCAAATGATGCAAACAAGCACTTCAACATAGAACATGTGATCAATACATTTTATGGAAACTAGACTTAGTTATGTGAGCACACAAGTCAAAAATAGTCTAGTTACAAAACATGAATTGAAGCCTAAAGCATGTGAAACACCTAACACATGTGATTCCTAGTTTCATTCACAAAGCTAACACTTGAATAAATCATATACATGAAGCACATATTCAAGATATTAGAAACATACATAAAAATGCTAGAATCACAAAATATGATCAATGGATATTCTAGCAAGTATTTAGAACAAGTATGTATATAATAATAAATTAAATCCTAGTTAGCTCTAAATACAAAATCAAATGTGCTAATCCTAGATTTGTTCAATTAAAGGATCCAAACACATGCTAAGGTTATTAATCATAAAATGAGTCGATCAAAACACAAATAACCCTAGATATCAAGCTAATCACAATAAAACACTTAAACATGTGAAAAACCATAATCCTAGAAAACTAGTTCACATTTAGTCTCTAATTTAGACTAGATTAGCTTTGATTTGTAGTTATCCTTCTCAATAGCTTTCATCATACATACATATACATATAGAAGAAGAAAACCCAAGGTAATTGAAGATTTAAAAAGATGAAAACTCAAAGAATGGATCAATACCTTGGATCCCGAGCTGGTTCAGTTTTGAGGGTAGAACTATAACAAAAATTGATCAAATAGCTGCAAACTCTTTTGGAGAAGGTATGAGACTTGATTATGAAGATTCTCCAATTTGAATCACTCAATTCGGAGTTGAAATGAGAAAGTTATGGTGTTTAGAGGATGAGAAAATTAGAGAGAAAATTCTGCTTTATGTTTTTCAAGTCTTTCTTCAACTAATAAAAATGGGAAAGAAAGGAAAGGTTTTAAAAGAAACCAAGAGAGGGAAACTGGAGGCCAATGAGGGGCTGCCACCTCACTGTCCCCGTGGAGGCACGTGAGCCTCACGGGGGCAGAGAGGTGCTCTTCCCAAGAGGCTCACGCGCCCTCATAGGAAAAACCCTCAAATGGCCTTTAGCCATCGGACGCCTCCCTCGAGCTCTTCTCACGTTCTTCAGCCGTGTTCTGGCCTCGGAACTCCGAACTCTGAACTTCGAATTTGAATCTATCTATAGATTATGAACTGTGGCTCCCTCACTCACAAGGATGACTATGAAACTTTGACAAAAGGTTGTGAATTCGACTCGATACACGATGACGAAGACAACGCATTGTAAGAGAACGTAAAGTGACGTAACTTCCTAGTTTGGATTCGAAACCTAATGAGTGAGTAACCGAAATGACCGAAACTCAATAAGGAATCATATGAGATCATGTTCAAGTCCAAAACAATAAAACAAAAAACAAATAAATACAAAGTCACACAAGTATGCCATTTCTTAGAGATAGTCCTAGAACATACAATTTCACAATGTTTATCAAATTAAATCTAATGCATATCTAATGCACGTGCATTTTTCAAAAAGTGTTTGAATGTGTTATACCAATTGGGCACAACTGTGCTTGGACATATATTAATGCAATGTGTGATGTGTGTGTGCCCTTAAGCCTTGTAAGAGGAATGAGGTCAAATATACCTTTAATGAGCAATGTAGCATAATCCTCTTTGAAGACTCCATCTTGTATGAAAAATTGCCAAGTCTTCCTTGAAGCTTGAATCATCATCAGTCTAAGACAACTAATTAATACAAGTGAAGCATTATTTTGATATGGAATTTATGCCAACACAAACCAAAAACCTAACAAATGCTCTATATGAGACCAGATACATGTTTTATTGTTGGAGTTGTTAACAGATACCAATCTAAACCGGGACCGAATCACTGGGTGGCAGTCAAACATATATTCAAGTACTTAAGAAGGATTAAGAACCAGTACCCGTAGGGTATATAGATTCTGATTTCCAATCAGATCTAGATTCTATAAGGTCTACCTCAGGTTCTGCACATTTGGTGAATGAGCTATAATATAAAGAAGTATCAAGCAATCTTACACTGCTGATTCTACCATGGAAGTTGAATATGTAGCTGCTTGCGAAACAGCCAAATAGGCTGTATGGCTTCTACCATGAGGTTGTCCTTAGTGCAAAAAAACATATCACACTTTACTGTGATAACGGTGAGGCTGTGGCTAATGCAAAGGAGTCGATGAGTCACAAGAGAGGAAAGTATATAGAAAGAAAATATCATTTACTTAGAGAAATCGTACAAAGAGGAGATGTGACAGTATGTAAGATAGCGTTGGCAAATAACCTGCAAATCCATTCACAAAGACTTTGCTGTAAATGAGTTTTGACATTCACCTAGAAGGTTTTGGGATAAGGGATATGACACATCTGCTTTAGTGGAAGTGGGAGATTGTTAGGAAGTATGCCCTAAAGCTAGGGTTTTTTTTTTTTTTTGTAACAAATCATTTGATATCAATATAAGTCTTTTGTTTATAAATAAATTATGATTTATTATATATGTCAAAAGCAAAATATTCTAAGGATCCAAAACTAAAAGAAACATAAAGAATTATTCACATAAAGAAGTTTATGTGTGGTAGATATAATTCTTTATTTAGTCTGAAAATTTTCACAACTTAAGATACATGTTGGACACCTTATCTTGATTAAAGATATGGGTCTTTTGTTTTCATCAATTGGGAAGTGATGAGTCTAGAATCATCGAGTGAAAGACTTTGAACAAAAGACCTAGTACATATGATGTATTGAACGGATCAAGTGAATAGTATAATTAGATTTTACCGTTAATGGAATAATATATTCACAATAGAGCAATTGAAATATCTATCCTAATATTGAGATAAATAATGTACCATATGTATTTTTAGTTGTAATGTTTAAGCTATCAATGGGTACGACCATAGAATAACGGTTTAATCCCGATAGTTTGATGTTATTGATTCATATATCAAAGAAGACATATATTTATAGATATGAACATCATGGCTCTTATAATCAAATAAGAGTAAATACCACATTATGGGTCTTATAAGGACTCGGATAATGAGTGTTTGATGTGCGACTAAAGTCCCACATTGGCTAGACATGGGGATGATCATGTGTATATAAGTATGGAAACAACATCCATTGGTATGAGGCCTTTTGGATATGGACCTAGTAGCAAATCAGTGCGCGCTTAGGCCTAAAGTGGACAATATCATACCAATGTGGAGAATGTTGGTTCCATACTTATAAGAAGTGGTATCAGATCTGTGCCCCAGACTTAGTCAACCGTAGCCAAACCAAACCAAACCAAGAGGTGGTGTGCCCGAGTTTAGCTCACGATGGATCAGTGATGTTGAGCTCTCGAGACATACGATGCTCCAGTGCTTCACATAAGGCGTGTGCTCTCGACGCGGTGGAGAGGAGTGGCCTCAGTGGAGCGTGTAATCTTCCTAACATATAGGGAAGATGAACGGAAGGATGATCGCTTTAGGGGAGGCCCAGACCATGAAGATAATGACCGTCTTTTGTTCGAAGGGAGGATTGTTGGGTGTGCGACCAAAGTCCCACATTGGCTAGACATGAGGATGATCGTGGGTATATATGTATGGAAACAACCTCTATTAGTATGAGGCCTTTTAGGTAGAGATCCAAGAGCAAATCCGTACAGGCTTTGGCCCAAAGTAGACAATATCATATCAAAGTATGTGGGTTTCATACTTATATAACACTAAGTATTCAATAAGTAGTTATTGAATCATGATTTATGATAAATCAAAATTATCTATTAAATGTAAGGACGGTTCTAAGGAGTAAATATAATTAATAATGCAATGGTCAAAATGCATTTTAATTATTGGTATTTTTCATGATGATACTTCACACAATTGTTTAGGGTAAAAATATTTAATATGTTTTATTTTAATTCAAGAGTGCAATTTCAATTTTTTAGTAGACTAAACTGAAATTAATATATTTGGGCTCAATTAATTAAGAGTTAATAGATACTTATATTGGAGATTATAATTAAAATAACCCGTGGATCCTCAACAGTCACAAGTTAAATTGGATCATCTAAAAGGAACCTATTGGGCTCAAATAATGTTGGGTTCCAAGACAAAGACTCATCTTACTTCTTTTATTTTATTTCCCATTAGGAATGGAAAATGAATGGAAAATAAATTAAAATAGGATTTTGATAAAAATAAATAAATAAAAAAGAAAATAAAAAAGAAAAGACTTCTAGTAAGATTAGACTTACTAAATCACAATAGTATTTGTGATTCTTGTGTCCTATGAGAAAACAAATTACTCTTTTCTATACCTATAAATAGGTGACTTAAGAGAAAGAATAGATTTACAACAAGCCAGTCATTCTCATTGGCATTAACACAAGCTTGAAAGTAAGTTGTAAATTTCAAATTCGATTTGTGCTTTTAATCTTTTTCTTTTCATCTTGTAGGTGGATTTACACCTTAGTTCAAAGAAAAAGGAGCCTACACTCCTAGGTGATTCGTTCTTGTGCTAAGTGCGGAAGATTTGCGGAGACTAAAATATAAAAGTAATCTCTAAATTAATTCAATTTTCATTACGTTTAGAATAGGATCTGGCAATGTTTTGAATTTTTTTTAAAGTGTCGCGAATACGTTTATTTTCAAAACGATTATTTTTCCTACATCATGCATAAACATAGTGAAGTAGATAATATTATACAGACACATCTACAACGGAAACCAGATGGGTCCGTTACGACGGGGAGATGTGATGATGCTTATACTAGGGAATGCATGGCACGTTATTTTACACATACCAGTCAATCGATTAGTTTCAGTTACAGTATTTTTTTTTTTTTTAATTTTATTAAAAAAGCATACAACCCCCAATTTACATCTAGATCTGTGTCTAGAAACACCACTATAAGCAATTTACAAAAATGTTTTTACAATGACCAAGTCAAATTGATCGCTTAATTAGAGCGTCTAAGTGTTTCTATTGCACTTACTTTCGATATTTGGAATGCACGTTCCAAACAGAACAATTAATGTGTCACGGGACACTATTTATATTCTGATTTGAAGATCCAAAAAAGAATTCTTGGTATTCGTCCTATGGATTTCCAACATACATGCTCAAAATATTTATGACGTTATTTCTGAAGTTTTAAATGATTTTAGACTAACTGGATGCATCATTTCCCTCACATTAGATAAAGTATCATCAAACACGGCATCCATTAACTTGTTTTCAGCCAACAATGTCCCTCAAGCTGGATTCCACCAACAATGTGCATGTCACATTATAAATTTAATTGTGAAATCAGGTTTGAAGGTTGTAAGCGGTTATATAAATCGCATCAGAGATGCCCTTTCTTATATCAGCAGCTTTAATCAAAGAGTGAATTTTTTTTTTCTAGATACAGTAGAAGTAACGACAAACAGTCTAAAAGGTTCCAAACAGATATGTCGATAATATGAAACTCTACTTACTTAATGCTTCAAAAAGTGCTATTGATTATTCTGCTAAAATTACATGTTATTATAATATGGAATGACCCTAGTGGGCGGTCCAACCTTAAGTGATGGCGATTTGTATGTGGTAGATGTTCTTATTAAATTTTTAAAAGTGTTTTATGATCCAGCAGTAATTCTTTCTATGGTCTATTACCCCACATCTCTTCTTGCATTGTATCAAATTTTAGAAATGTCTGAAATTTTGCACTCTTATATAGAGGATCTCATCTTAAGTACTGTAGTTGTGGCAATGGAGAAAAAATTTAAAAAATACTGGTATGAAATTCCTTTACTCTATGCCTTATGTTGTATAGTAGATCATAGGATTAAATTAAATGGTTTAAAAACTTTTCTGGACTTTATTGGTCCTCACTTGGATTTAGATCTTAGTACTCAAAATTTTGCTAACCTATAAACCAAGTTGTTAGAAGTTTATCGTCTTTATGAGCACAGGTTTTGCAGCATAAACAGGCAAAAGTCGGAACAACTAGACACCCGCCCAATGAAGAGAAGTTGGAAAATCTACCTAGTCGGCAACCAAGAGTCATCATCTTCATCATTTCAAACTCCAAGAACTGCTCAAAGTCAGCATGCCGAACTGAACACTTTCTTTCAAACTCAGTTCGAAACATCTCATCAAGGGGGGACTTCCAAGAATTTGATCTGCTGTTATGGTGGAAGAACCATAGCGAGGTTATCTAGTATTGTCCCAACTAGCACGGGATGTACTCGTCATCCCTATGTCCAATGTTTATTCGGAACAGGCAATCAGCACCAGTGGACTTACAATCAAACCTAGAAAAGCTTGTTTGACCCTGAGATGGTGGAGGTATTAACATGCCTTAGTGATTGAGAGCATGCAACATCAAACGGAGAATGAAGAAGAAATTCAAAGTTTTTCCAACCTATACTTCGATGAGGGTTCTAGTTCCAATAGTAACCAGTAGGACTAAAAAGTTAATTTTTAATTTTTAATTATGTATGTATTTGTAATTTTGTAATTCAATTGAACTCATTTCCCCTTACCAAGTTTTTAACCCATTGAGTTTTTCTTGATAAGGTTTATAACGAGACAATCATGAATCATGTTAACTAAAATGTGAATAAGTAAATAAAATTCATCTCTTTCTTATTTTCTTAATTCTTACATATTTATGACTTTATTTATTCTTTGAATTATTTTAGTAAATAAATAAAATATAATTTAATATATTTCTTACATTTATTTCATTAGACTAAAATAAATAAGAAATAAAATTTTAACTTAAAATATATAAGTTAAAAAATAAATAATTTTGTAGTTAAAATAAAAAATAAATTTTTAACATAAAGAATAAAATAAAAAATAAATTTTTATCTAAAAAAAAAACAATTGAAAAAAAAAAAAAAAAAAAAAAAAAAAAAAAAAACAGGTCGGCACTGTCTGACCCACCGACACAACCCGTTAGGGTTGTGCCGACGTGTCAAGCCGTGCCCCCGACCCTTAACAGGCTCGGGCCTTGGCACGACACATTAAAGGGCCGTGCCTTTTGAGCCTGACCTGTTAAATGGCCTAACACGCCTAGCCGGGTTAGCCTGTTTTGACACCATTATGTTACACTCTTGCCTTGCAATATTTATTAGGGTTATTAGCACAAATTCTCCCTAATGTATATGCAAATTTGTATTTTCCCCCTCTAAACTTTTTTTTTTTAAGCGTTAAACCCCTTGAACTATCGGAAATTGACAACATGTGACGGAATGGAGACGGAAACCTTTTTCCATCTAGGGAAAATTACACTAACGTATCCTGATTATATGCATAATTGTATTAACACCGTAAAAATATAATAACAACTCCCACATACCCTTCTCAAAATCATCATCTTCTTTACCATAATACCACCACGCACAACATCATCTTCATCCTATCTCATCATCTTCATCCAAACTATTACCAAAAAAATTCATTCATCAAATTTCATCCATAATTACACAACAAAAATCCTTCTAACACTGCACAAATAATAAACACAACCAAATCCTACAAAAAACATCCCCAAAAAACCCACACAATCTCCATTGAAAAATTTCAACAATCCCAGGAACTCTTCATTCAAACTCTCAAATTTCCAACAAAAACAAAATTCAAAATTTTAAGAAGGATCTGGATTCTGGTGAGAAGAGATCCACGACCACCACAACCACCACCACAACCACCACCAAATCCACACCACCGCCACCAAACCCCAATCGAAACCACCTAGAAACCCCCAAAAACCCCACCAAAAACTGCGGGTGCAAGACGATCTTCTCAGATTATCGATCGTCAACTAGGATGAAGGCTAATCGTGAAACCAAATCGACTAGCACACCGGTTTTGGGCCACAATCAATCGCGATTCTCCTCGGCCACGATCTGGTCTAGATCCGCGCGTTGTGAGTTGTCTAGTTGCATCCCTACTGGGCGTTGCCTTCTGGTGACAGCGTGGTGGCTAAGGCGACGGCGAACGTCTGGGGCTAATTGACTGTGGGAGTTTGGGGGTGTTTGACAATGGTAGTGGTTGATGGTGGGGATGGTGGTGTGTTTGTGGGTTGCTAGGGTTTAGCCCGTTTGGGAGATGTGAATGAGTTTGTGGTTGAACTGGTATGGGTTATGGCTGGAATTTGTTTTCTTGTTTTATTTTATATAATTTTTTTATTTATTTTGTAAATAAATAAACCCCCACCATCCATCAAAGATTTGGATGGTGGAGATTTAAAATATTTTATTTTTGTATTTTATAAATATCATAAAATTATCTATAACATATTAATTTAATTTAATTGTTTAAATTGTTTTAAATTTTTAGTTTGATAGAAATATTTTTCTCATTTTTTATATAATTATTTTTATTTTTTAAATAAATAAATCCCCACCATTTTAATTTAAGTAAAGGGTATGTGGTAGTTGTTATTATATTTTTACGCTTTTAATACAATTATGCATATAATCAGGGTACGTTAGTGTAATTTTCCCTCGACGGAAAAAGCCATCTCCATTCCGTCCCATTTTGCCAATTTCAGATAGTTCAGGGGTATTGGTGCAGGGGGGAAAATGAAAATTCAATTATACATTAGGGGCATTTGTGCTAATAACCTTATCAATTATTAGAAATATGCGAAATCGACATCGCAGTTCTTCCAACGACGTCGTATGCTGTCGCTTTAAATTCTTCTTCCTCTGGTAACAACAACAGATACAACTCTGCCCGAAACTGAAACCGCGAAGAAACATCTAAATTGAAATCGAGGTCTTAATTTTATTTATTTATTTATTTATTGTTTTTGTGTTTTTTGATCAAAATTGATAATATATGTAGAGAATAGTTGGACTTGAGTTTGTAGAAAATTACACCCATATGTGTTGAGCGCCCACCCATGTTTGATAAAAGTACTCAATGCCCACCATATGTGTTGTATGCTGAGTCACATTAACCTTTATTGAGTTTTAACATCTGGGTTGCTTGGTCTTTTTTAGGGAGTGTTTTGAGGATGACGATGATAAAGCAACAAGCAGGAAAAATGGGGCATCCGTGGATGAATCTTTTGAAATTAAATGGGACACCCATTTTGCAGCAGCTGCAATTGGAGGAAAAGCTGCTTCGTACGTCGTCGGATAATTGGTGCATCATCAATGATGGAACAGATACACCTGCCATTGTCATGGGGGTCTCTGGGTAAGAATATTAATTGAAGCTTTCATTACAAATTCTTCTTTTATTTAGAGAATGGCTTATAAATGGGGGATTCTCTATTATAATGGAAAAATATAGTTAATGGACAGTTATAGGAGAGATCAGAATTTATTCAATCCAATAGATATTAACGACTCAGTAGTCTTGTACTCTTGTATAGTAGCATGACCCATAGTATGAACTATGAACTATGTTACCTTTTGACTTATTGGATTCCAATTCAAGGGTTCACAAAAATAAAAGATTTTAAAATTTTAAAAAGTAGGATATAAAAAGATTATTGACCACTATTGTAAGTATTCAAGTTATAATAGCAATACCCAATGTTGAGGGTCATGCATGTGTCCTTGATTGAAGATTTGTAAGATTGTTTTTATTTAATTAAGTTGTTGCATTTCATTTATGATACATCTGTTCGAAAAGATGTGATTTGAGTGGTGGATATTGTGCATAGGAAGCCTTCAGAACTTCTTGAAATTGGACCTGTGTTGCGAGATCGGGTTCCTGTCATTAGAAGGTTTACTGGGGGAGGCACTGTTATTGTTGACAGTGGGACTGTATTTATCACATTAATATGCAACAAGGATGCTATTCCTAGCGTGCAGCCATACCCCCGTTCCATCATGTCTTGGAGCGGTCTGTTGTATAATGAAGTGTTTCGAGGGCTTGGTGATTTCAAACTCCGGGAGAATGGTAATTAACTGAGCTTTGCTTTTAAAAGATGTATAAGAGTTCTGTATGCTCTGTTTAGGAAAGAAACATTTGATTTTGGTGTATAATCACCTTTAGTTGCTTTTAAAATTTGAGGGAAGAAGATAAAGAAATTGAGTGTGAAATTGATTGTGTCAATGATGAAGTTATTGCTGCACTAAGCATATGCCATAGCAGTCTCTTATAAAAGGGTAGGCTAATGACTTAATAGTACATTAGTACCTATAAATGCATGTTATGTTATTTTTGTTCAATTTTCTTACCCCTAACCAAAATATGGAATTGAAAGAACGACATGTTGAAGAATATATACTAGTAGTATTATGCAAATCATTGAAACCACCATGCATTGCTTTCCAAGATTCTGGTTGTTGCTTTTTCTCATTAAGTATTATGGTTTCATGTTGAATCATAAATGTGTGTACGGTCAAATAACAATTACCTTTCTTAATTTGGTTGCCAAAATGGCTTTAGTTTTTGCCTTACTCATGAAAGCAGTTTGAAAGTTTTAGGCAACAATTCTTACATAACTTTGTTTTATATATATAAAGAAATATTAGCAGCATTGTGAAGAATTTCTAATTTAAAATAAAGATACACCAGTTGAATTGTTTCATAACTCGAATCTTTTTTTAGATTACGTGTTTGCTGATCACAAGTTTGGTGGAAATGCTCAATCTATAACCAAAAACCGATGGATACACCACACCTCTTTTTTATGGGATTATGCTGTGGGGAACATGGCCTACTTGAAGCAACCTGCTCGGGCTCCTCAGTACAGATTGGTAAATTCTTTATATCTTTTTATTAACTTTGCAATATTTTTCACATTTCAAGACTCGCTTTTTGGCAATATCTTGGAACCATAGTGCTCTAATTAATTGGTTATTGAACTGAATAACTTTTCAATCCTGCTGCTGTTGCTGACCTGGTGACATGGAAATATCTTAAAATCTGGGATTTATTTTCAATACCCTGGTTAATACTTGGCTTCTTCTTCTATTTTTTTTTTCCTATTATAATGCTGGCATCCATATACTTTTTGACATTTTTATCCCAAGCTGCTTCTTCTAACCCCGAATCACCACCCCAACTTTGACATGACTCGTGAGTGGGATTGAATTCCAAAACCTCGTGCCATGGAAAAAAGATTCATCAACTAATTTAGTTGGTACCCACAACATAAATATTATCAATGAACTAAATTACTCACCTTATAACCTCTCCCAAATTGCAATTCCTAATGACCGTGGTATTGGTTTTACAACTTTTAGAAATGTTGCATCTTACTTATATGATGTATAAAACTTTTTAACTCCAATGACACCATAGTTATTAAAAGCGCCTAGACTCAGGCGACTACAGGCTTAGTTTTTGTGCTTGTAACTGGTCAGGGCGCACCACTGCGTCAGGGCACACGCTCCATAGGCAATGGGTGCCAAAACGCACTTAGGCGCGACTGATTTAAGTTTCAGTTCTTTTTGTTTTTTCCTTTATAAATCAGACTTATCCAAGTGGGCTTTGTAAAAGTTGAAGCCCTAAAAACCCAAATTACTACAGCTGATATTTAAAGACATGCCACAGGCCTACAGCCCAAAAGCTCAGCCCCAAAAACCCTAATTTCCTAACCCTCTACTGTCATCTTTCTTTCTATCCTCTTTGAGAGCATCTCCAATACTGTACTAAATTATTGTGTCAATGCTATAATTTAGCATAAAACACAAAAACCATAATTCAATGCAATGTCAAATTTGGCATATGCTATACTTTGTGCCAAAATAGAATATGCCAAATTTGGCACAGCAATAAATGCTCCTTTTTAATTACAATAATACCATTATATATATATATATTTTAAATGTTTAAAATAATTTAAATTTAATATACATTAATGATATTTCAATCAAAATCTATTTCATTTGTAACTATTCTATCAATGCATTAATGATAAGTGTTGACTTTTATAATTTTAATTAATAAAACAATAAAAATAGCATTTTAAATAGAATTGTGCATTGGAGCACAATCCTAAATTGATGTGCCAAATATGGTACTTTACTTTTTTTTGTGCCAAATTTGGCATTGGTATTGACATATGCATTGAAGATGGTCTAAGAGCATCTCTAATGCAATGCTATTTTAGTGTGTCAATGCTAAAATTTAGCACAAAGTAAAAAAACAATACTCCAATGTAATGTCAAATGTTGTGTCAAATTTGGCACAACAATAAATGCTATTTTTAATTACAAAAATGTCATTTTATAATTTTATTAAATTCATTAATTGTTGACTTTTCTAATTTTAAATAATAAAAAATATTATATAAATTGAATGCATTAATTATATTTGTTGACTTTTATAATTTTAAATAATAAAAAAATAAAAATAGCATTTCAAATAGAATTATGCATTGGAGTACAATGTTAAAATGATGTGCCAAATATAACATTTTACTATTTTTTTTATACTAAATTTAGCATTGACATTAGGATATGCATTGGAGATGGTCTAATGACTCCTCTCCAATTCTTCCCGTCTTCAATAGTTCAACAATTATTCCAAGTCTCCAACAGTCTTCTCTCTTCCAAGTAAGTTACTCTCTTTTCTCTCTTCTCTCATTTGGACTTGTAGATGAAGAGGAGAGTGAAGAAGAGTGTGAAGAAGAAGAAGGAAGAAGAAGACGAAGAAGAGGGAGAAGAACTTCAAGAGGAAGAGGAATATCAAGGGGAGATGGAATGGGGTGATGATTTGGGTTCCGATTTTGATGATTGATGTTGCATTGATAGCTATATGCTAGAGCCTAGAGCCTAGATTCCTAGAAAGTAGAAAGTAGAAAACTGGAAACTAATTTGAACCCCTTTTATTTTTATTTTTATTTTTATGTGTTTGGTTGTTCGCATTTTGACTTTGAAGTTTGAATTTTAGTATGATTGATTGCATGTTAATTATTTTATTATTATGTCTTGTTATTGATTGTTTGTAAATGTTCTAAAGTCTAAACCTTACATTTAGCTTACTAACCTGAAATTTGTAGGATAAATTATGTTTTTAAATGTTTTATGAATTTTTCCCATTTTTTGAAAAAAAAGTGCGCTTGGCTTCAGTTGGGCGCGCCTCGGGCTCCAGGGACCCCTTGCACCTAGGTGCACCTATTGCCTTTAATAACTATGAATGACACATGATGTGCAGTGCTGTGCTAGTTTTGGAATTATGCAATGAAATTCCAGCCTGTATTATTAGATGCCAATGTACATAAAACGACACTTAATAATTTTTATCTTTCTTTTTTGGATCTATATGTTGTTGGTCATTATTGTTGCTTAAGTTTTGTGAACTTGTTTTCTTTTGTATTGTTAATATGCAGAGTCTTGGGTACATATGCAATTCTTATTCCTAGTTCGTGAAAAGCATATATTGCAATCTTGGAATACACTAGCAGTGAAATTTTATTTGCTTTCTTTTGCTCATTATCCTTTAACACATACGCTTGCATCTGGTAAGAAGTTGCGGGGAGCGTGCAGTTACAAAATATCAAGCTTAGAGAAATCATCTATATATATATATATATATATATATATTTTATTTTTTTTTTTGAAAGGAAGAAATTATCTAATTTTAAGTTCATATTCTGCTGTGCAGGGAAGAGACCACACTGAATTTATCTGTCGACTGAAGGAATATTTGCCAAGATCAGTTTTCATAGATAAAACTGTGGAATCAATTAAAACCTATTTCTCAGTGAATCCCACAAACATGGAGGCAATTGATGAATCTCAAGGAGCAGAATTTGTACATTCAACGACGCTTCTCACCAGGCAAGAACTTGAAGAAGCTTCGGCATCTCAACTGAAGACTATTGGTGTTAAACAGAAAATTATTTCATGGGAATCGTAACAGGACTTCCCACCAACTGGGTTGCTTGTTTCAATCCCCGGATAATTCAAACTGCTTTCGGACACCATTTTGTTCTCCATTCTTGCATGCAAACTTGGTTTCTGCTATTTTATTTTATTGACAAAAGGTGTAAAGTGTAGGGGATTCAAGCCATTTCACTAAGAAACTTTTTATCGAATTGTGAAAGAAATTGTTCAGTCTAGACTCTTGAGCACTTGAATAAGAGTAATGTTAGGTTGTCAAAAAATCTTGCTCAAATTCATGAATGATTCTTCTTTGTTATATTTTTTTCTAAAGAAGGCAGTTAAAGTTTGATTAAATCCTCGGTGGTTAGAAGCATATGCTTTATGAAAAATAACTTGTACATATGTCCTAATAGGAGAAACCAGGCAGAATTTTCATCATATGATGGATATTGTTATATCTTAGTGAGGGGATGTTTTAAGGAGGAGACAAACACAAAGAGTGTGAGGCTTAACATGAAGAAAAAGAAAGAGATTTTGCATGTTTCAGAACCGAATTTATGACAGTTTTTGGTGACAAGAAAAAGAATCCAACTGATATGATATCTGTGCACGTGAGGGGCAGAGAGAGCAGCACAGCACAGCACAGCAAAACACAACACAACACAACTTGTATGTGATATTGAGATGGGATAATAATGCTCATCAGTCACAAGTAAAATCTTTTGCCTGAATCCTGCACTTGCAGGGCCATGAGAGAGGTATGTTTGAAAAGTCCCCCTTTTGTGTCTTCTTTTTTGTTTTTCTTTAGGCCCCCACATGTCCTCTTGCTCTCTTTTGTAACTAACCCACCCACCTGCTTCTCTCTCTCTCTCTCTCTCTTTCTTTACTTTGTTTACTATTTAAGGGGGTAATCACCTCTTTAATCCTCCTCAAAAACTGCTTAATGTTAACGATCTTTAGTCCATAGGTTAAATATTGAAGAGGGAATTATAGTTTCAACTTCTCTTGTTAACAGACTCTGACTAATTCTGTGTGCATACAGCATTAATATTTGTCAAATCTTTCATATGAACATGATTTTGAATGAATAACTTTTTTTATTTTTTTTTATTTGGGTCTCTCTAAACTTTATGGTTTAATGAACAAATTTTAGATTATATTTACAATACCTTGGGTGTTTGAGCTTCAGTTTCAAGTCTCCGACCAGGACCTGGATAACTTACTCAGTCTAGCTTTACTCTCACTTAATATTAAAAATAAATAAATAAATAACAACACAGAGAGAGAGAGAGAGAGAGAGAGAGAGAGAGAGAGTCCAAGTTCACTGGTTGAAGATGCATGATGATATTTTATGAGAAACTGAGAATGGAATGGTTGGTTACAAGTTACAATGAGTGAGATGATTAGGGCTGTCTCTCTGTAGCTAATTAATTATACCTCTGACTGACCTCAAAGAAGAGTCATTTCTGTTTACCTCTAATGATGTCTTTGCACAACTCACTACTACTCCCACCCATCCAAATCCTCCTCTTGATCTGCTTCTGCAAATTCATGAGGCTCCTACTCCAAGAAAATCTATAAATGGTGGTGATATAGTAGTCTCAAAATGGCTGGTTGCTGTGTTCGCTGCTGCTGCTGACGGTGATGATGGTTCAGTGATCGAGACATGAGATGCTGAAAGCTGATGGTTGCTTGATTGTTTTTGTTGTTTTATCATCATCAAAGAAGAAGAAGAAGAAGAAGTTTGGTGGTGGTCATGATGATGATGAGTTGGAGTGTTATAGGGATCGTAAACAGTCAAGTTATTATAATTATAATTACTAGTACTGCAATCCCACTTCATGCTCTTCTGGCTAAAACTCCCATCTCTCTTGGAACCTGCAATCAACAAACACACAAAAACCGGTGAACAAAAATAATAAGAAAAAAGTAATCTTGAAATCAACTCACAAAAACAATCTAGAATATTTACTCAACAAAAATTCTATTTAAGATCATAATGTTCAAAATAATAATAATAATAATCTTGAATCTAGCTGGGTTGAAGTTGCACTGTGGGGTGATGAGCAGAAATGGAAGAGATCAAAAACACACAAAATTAGGGAAACAAAGGGGCATAGAAATAAGAAAGACAGAAATGTAGGAATTGGAGAGACCAAAAAGACAAACCAGAAAAGAAATCAAACGGTGTCGTTGTTGTTGTTGTCAGATTTCCTCCAATAAGTCCTTGTTGGAGCAAGTTTCTGCTTGTAGTAGACCCACCAAGAAACAAATTATTATTATTATTATTATTATTATTATGATGATCTCTGCCACCAGTCATCATCATCATCATCACTGCTTCTTGTTGTTGTTCACCACTATTATTAGACCCAGTTGATGAAAATGGGTTCAAGAAGCTGTTGACATAGTTGACTGCATCATCATCATCTGTGGTGTTGTTGGATGTGTGAACAAGTTGAGTGAGTTTTCTCCTTCTATAAGCAGTGGATTGCTCTCTGTATTTTCTAGCCATTATAACATGCCAATGGTTTTTAACAGCATTATCAGTTCTTCCAGGGAAAAGCCTAGCAATCATTGCCCATTTGTTTCCATATACTCTATGAGCTGCCATTAGTCTCTCTTCTTCCTCCTCACTAAAAGCTCTTCTGTTGATTCTTGGGTCCAATTGATTAAACCATCTCAATCTACAACTTTTCCCTGAAAAAAAAAAAATACCCCAACAAAATTTAACATATTTGTATACTAATGGGAGCTAAAAAAAATAAAAATAAAATACAAACTTTACCTGATCTTCCTTGCAGCTTGTCAGCTATTAGGTTCCAATTTTGAGGACCATAAAGAGCTACAAGTTCCTTGAGTTTAGAGTCCTCTGCTGGTCTCCAGTGTCCTCTTGAACAAGCCTTTGACTGCTCACCACCACCATTCATTTCCTTGACAAATGGGTTGTCTTCACCCAAGTTGATTGTTTTCCTCATCACATCTTCCATGGTGTTAATAACAGCATTGTTCTCTTCAAACCCCTTATTATCATCCTCCAAGCCACCACATGAACAAGAAGTAGTACTAGTACTAGTACTACACATGTGACTATGATGATGATGATGATTTGTTGAAGTAACACAGAGAGAACCCATGTGTGTGCACACCTCCATTGATGAGTTGGACTTGGAAGGTGTATAAATAATATTGTACTGATCATAATTAGGCATGGTTGTAGTAGCTGTAGTAGTAGTAGTAGTAGTATAACTACAGAGGTTGGTGTTGTGGAACTGTTGCAAGGTCATCTTCTCAAACACTAAAAATGGAAAAAGGAGAAGTGCCAGAGATCCCAGAAGAAAACAACAACATAGAGTGAGAAATTATTCAAACTTCAAAGTAAAGAAAAAGAGATGTTTTTAATTTTTTAATTTTTAATTTTTCAGAGAGACGGAGAGAGAGAAGGTGATTCATGAGGAGCAGAAAAAGTAATTGTCTTTGTTGTAACAGAAATCCACACGACTACTCATCTTGTGTTGTGTTGTGTTGTTTGAGTTGGGGGAGTTTCACTTCACCATCTCTGACTCACCCTCTCTTACCCTCTGTTATGACTCTTTATGTGGAGTGAAAACCTGCACGCTACTTGCAGTGCGTGAGCACCACAACACAACAATCCATTTCATCAACCTAACAAACAAAAATTGTGAAAATTGAAGAGACAAATTGCTAAATTTGGGCAAAAAAAAAGATAGTCATGTAAAGAAGAGATGTTGATTAACTCGGTTATTAACGTCAGTAGTAGGACCGAATTAATCACTTTAAACATTTTAACTCTTGTTTTAGCTCTATGTCTATTTTACGTTACATTATGATCATCATCGGATCTAAATATCTCAATCTAACACTCAATATCACTCTCTCTTCTTATTAATCTTCGTATATCAATTATAACGAGGTCTAACTCATTTGAGATTTACTCAACTATAATGAGATCTGACTCATTTGAGATTAACTTGTTCGGTTTTAAAGTACATGAACATAGGGCCGAAGCCAAGATTTGGCATTGGGAGGCCAAGACAAACTAATATTGTAGGAATCCTGTACAAGAAAAAGTGCGTAATCCCGTACTTGATATTTTTTAACAAAATGTGATACCGTTACTGATACAAATAAATAAATAAAATAGACATTAACCAATTAAAATGTAACATGTCGATTTTATATCTAGAAAATTATTTATAACCAAATTAATCTAATTTTCTTTTTAATTTTCATTTCAATTACATAATCAAAGTGTATGAAAAAACATCTTTTATTTTGTTGCAAAATTTATACATGTTCTTAACGGTATGCATAACTGAAAAAAAAAAAAATTCAATAGTTCCTAGCTTATAAAAATATAAATTTCAATAGTTTAATTAAAATATCATTATACCATTGATATATTTATATCACAATTATTTACATACTTGTAACTTAATTTTATAATATTCATGTGAAATCAAATTAACTTATAATAATTTTGAAGAAAATTTAAATAATAAACTAATAAAGTAAATTTATCAAAATCAGATTAATATTTAACCTAACAAAATAAATAATAAAGGTAGTCAATATAAGAGTTCAATATTTACTTAGGGGGCGTTTGCTTTTTCCAATTCAAACTTAATGGGTCTGAATCATAATTATTAAGTTGTTTTGTTTGTTTTTTTAAGTGGTCAAACAATTTTAAAATACCAAAAAATAACTTAAAATAAAAAGTAAAAAATCATGACTTTTCACTTAATTATAAGTCACTGAATTGCATTAAATACAATCCAAAATCTTTTCTTCTAATACTATCCTCCATATATAACATATCTCCAATTTCATCATAATTATATATTGTATAGAAATCTTTAATTTAATATATTGCTTATTTTAAATAGCTTTAAAAATAAAAAGGAATCATATTTACTTCTCATATTGGTGTTTAATATTAATACTTTATTATGATATTAGGGTGATGTATTTATATATTATTATTTTTAGAGTATTTTGTGTGAGTTTTCATGTTGCCCCTTTTATTTTTTGAAAAAAAAATATTTTTTTTCTTAGTAAAAATAAAGTTTGTTTGTAATCGAAGAAGAAGATGATGATTATATGTGTTTATATAATAATAATTATTTTTGATTGTTTTTATTCTATATTATATGTATAATTGTTTAACATGGGTATAGATATACAATTACTTCTTTTTAGAAAATTTTATTTATAAAAAGCAAACATGTTGACAGTATATTCAGATGTGAGGAAAAAAAAAAACAAACAAACATGTCATTCAGATTCAGGTTTCAATCACTATTCAATCTTTAATCAAATTCATGACTATTCAGTCTTTAGACAAAAAACAAACGATCCCTTAGTTTTCTAGTGAAATCTAAAAAATATATATATATATAATGAGTAATGTTAGACTTCCCAATTTTTTTTCCCAAATATTTGTAGTACGTGAGAATTCACCACATAATTTTATGATTTACAAGATGTTGACACCTTACGTGCTACATATATTTGAAAAAAATTTGGAAAGACTAGCATTACTCATAATACACACTAGATATATTAGGTAATGATGTATGGAATAATATGAAATTAAAATACTAAAACGATTGATTTTATCTCCTATTTTTATGGTCGATAGAATTATGAAAACAAAAATTATAAGTTAATTTATATTATTAAAATAATAAAATGACAAGAGAATATTATCACCTAATATATATCACATTTTATATATAATAGTTTTTTTTAATTGGTTTATACTTTAATTAGATATATAATAGAATTTTTTTTTTTTAATTGGTTGGGGGGCCGTCCCCCCTCTACATTTGCCACTGCATGAACACTAGCTGGATTGAAACGAAAGATTACTTTTAACAGCTGAATGATGAAAAGATGAACAAAAATAAAAAACCAATCTCCTTTCTGTTGGAGTTTGTGAAGAATGAAAAGTTAAGGAGAAGCAAAAGCAATGTCCCTACCGCTATGGCTTTGACGGCGGTATATGGAGCGCTTTATGTTGCGTTTTTACGCATTGCAATGGCACATCGGCGAGACAGTGGTCTGTCACTATAGATTTTCGCTATGTGTAGCGCTGTGCAATTCGACAGCGACATCGACATCGGTTCAATTTCAGATATTTCCGTTGTGGGAAATGTTGGCTGCAAACAGTGGTACCCACAGTGGTTTGTCGAAAATTCGACCAAGAACATGAATTCTTGCGTGGAAAGAAAAGAGGAAAAGAGGAAATAAGAAATAGACTACAATTATGATTTGACAAACCCTAGTGCTCCTACAAATACTAGTCTTTACCATTGTAATTTGTGTGAGAAAAAATTGCTAGAGAGAGAGAGAGCAATTGTAAAGAGATTAAAAGAGAGACACATTGTTATCAACTTTGAAAGTAGTGAATTGATTGCGGAGTGCCGTGTGTGGTACGCTCTGTGGACGTTGGCAAATTATTGAATCACACAAAATCTTTGATGTCGTTTTTTCTTCTTATTGCTTTCATATTATTTGTGTGTGTGTTTAGATTTACGTGTGCGATTTTTCTTATAAAACTTCTGGGAATAGTGTGAGGTGAATTTCAACACTTGGAGCCAAGTTATATATATATATAATATTATATATACATAAATTTTCCTATAAGGATGCACTGATATAATTATATAAGGACATTGAATGTGAGTCACTTGTTTTACATACTTTGACTTGTTATGTATGCATTTGTCAAATCACTTTTATAAATAAGTGACTCACATTCAATATCCTAATAAAGTTATATAAAGATGTCCTGATAGGAACGTGATCGATTATATATATATATATATATATCATTCATTGTAACTTTTTTTCATGCACCACCATTATTGTATATAATTTAGCTTTACGTTGAACATGAGTTGGTTGTGTGTTTTATAAACGCTTGAAGTGCGAATTGGTATGGGATATCATTTCCAATTCTCTGCATATATAATAGGGCTATTGAATATTCTTCTTTCTTCTTTCACTCACACGTGTGGATGTCTTCTACTGTCACGCGTGCCAAAACCCTAAGACCCTTCTCTCACTCTCTCTCACACTCTGTATGTGTCTATATTTGTAGCTATTTGTGGGGACTGTCCCTCTCTAGCTTGACAAAAGAAGGTCACTGTGTTGCTGCGAAAAAGCTTATGAAACTTACAATTGCAGAAGCCAAGAAAAAAGGACATGGCATGACAAAACAAACCCAACCCACCACCTCTCTCTCTCTCTCTCACTCTCACACTCTCCTTCACAATAAATAATCTCTCTCTCTCTATATCTATTGTATCATTGTCACTTTGTCAGAACTATAACTTTTAGACCGTGTTTACTTAACCTTTGGTGTTTTATCTTCATTTAACCACCTGAAAACAAAAAAAGAGAAAGCAAGGGTCAATTTCAGAAGCCATAACTTTACCACCACCCTCTACAAACATAATAATAGTATGGATTTTATTTCGGTGCATTTAGTAACATCAGTTTTGTGAAGTTAAACTTAACAAAACGTTAAATTTATGAGAAAATATTACTAGATACCATTAATCGGTGGGTGGAGTCTCAAAAAGACCATTTATTATTTAAATTTTTCCAAAATCACAATTTTGATAAAACATTGTTCATTTACAGTCATTCTGTTAAAATCTAATAGAAAGCTGTCGTTATTTATATGATATGACACCCCTAAAAAATAAAATAGTACTCGACACCCTTAATTGGTGGGTGGAGTCCCATAAATGCCATTCACTATTTGATTAATTTATTATTTTATGGGCAATATTTCCTGTATATGGGTGACTTCAAACTTATTATTATTTATTGATTAATTTAGAGTGACATTAAACTTATTTCCTGAAGAATTTATTATTTAATTATACAGTTAAAGTAATGATTTGATTAGAAGAATTTTATGAGCAATATTTCTTGTTTTATAATGTAATCATGAAAAATTCCATTTATAGCATGTTTACTAGTCAGAAATCCTATCTTGGAAATGGAATTAAGTTCCTGATTTTCGAATTCATATGTTTACTAAATTTTTTAGGAATTAAGTTCTGTAGACCTTACATACATATCAGAAATTAAGTTCCTGATTGAAAGAGAACTTGATTCCCCTCACTTACCCTAAGAATCAAGTTCTTTTTCTCAATTGAAAAGGGAATTCATATGTTGTTACTAAAATATCCCCACTTATTTTTTTAAATAACTTTATATATGTATATAACACTATATATATTTATATACTTCGCAGTTGATTTTTACTTTATATGTGTGTGTGAATTGTTAATTAAAAAAAAATCGTTTGATGAAAATCAAAACACTATACTAGGCAAAAAAAAAAAAAAAAATTATGAATTGACATGAATTCATATTGCTTTTGCTTTGAATTTCTATTGTTTTTTCTTTAAATATAAACTTTTTTTAATTAGTTACGGTCATACATCTCATATATATATATATTGTACAAAAGGGTAATTTTGATTCCATCTTTATACTACGGTAAAAAAAAAAATTGTGAATTGACATGAATTCATATTGCTTTTGCTTTTGATTTCTTTTTCTTTTTCTTTAAATATAAATTTTTTTTTTATTAGTTACGGTCATACATCTCATACATATATATATATATTGTACATAAGAGTATTTTTGTAATCAATTTTGTATAAATTTGATTCCATCTCTAATTATAAGAAAGTTAGCAAATACAGTAATGGAATTTAGTAACTTAATTCCGATTCTCTTCCATTCCTTTTCCGATAGAACTTATTTTCGATTCTTCTCATTCCCGATTAGTAAACGCGCCCTAATAGAGTAAAGTTACTATTCAAAATCAACTCAAAAAATAAATTCTTGAATCTCGATATAGTTTTGCAGTAATACTACACATCCCATCTAAAATCCCACTTTTTTCATCCCACTACATGTGGTATGCAAGGTGTCAAATAGTGAGTGGATTCACATTAATGATGATTTATCTCACCTACCTCATGTATCCACTCATCATTTGACACTTCACATACCACATATAGTGGGATGAAAAAATGTAAGATTTTAGGTGGGATGTGTAGCATTACAGATAGTTTTATGGGTATAAAAATTGAGTAGAAACCATACATGATAACCTTTGGTGTTTTATCTTCATTTAACCACCTGGAGAAAAAAAAGAAAAAAAAAAAAAAGGTCAATTTCTAGAAGCCATAACTTTACCACCACCCTCTACAAACATAATAATAGTATGGATTTTATTTCGGTGCATTTAGTAACATTAGTTTTGTGAAGTTAAACTTAACAAAACGTTAAATTTATAAGAAAATAGCATTAGACACCATTAATTGGTGGGTGGAGTCTCAGAAAGACCATTCACTATTTAAATTGTTTCAAAATCACATTTTTGACAAAACATTGTTCATTTGCAGTCATAATGTTAAAATCTAACAGAAAGCTGTCGTTATCTATGACATGACACCCCTAAAAAATAAAATAGTACCTGATACCATTAATTGGTGGGTAGAGTCCCACAAATGTCATTCACTATTTGATTAATTTATTATTTTATGGGCAATATTTCCTGTATATGGGTGACTTTAAACTTATTATTATTTCTTGATTAATTTAGATTGACATTAAACTTATTTCCTGAATAATTTATTATTTAATAATATATATAAAGTAATGATTTGATTATAAGAATTTTATGGACAATATTTTTTATTTTATAAAGTAATCATGAAAAGTTCTATTTAATAGAGTAAGTTACTGTTTAAAATCAACTCAAAAAATAAATTCTTGAATCTCGATATAGTTTTATGGGTATAAAAATTGAGTAGAAACCATACATCATAACCTTTCTACTTTTCCTACAAATTCCAAAATGCCAACTAAAGAGAAGAATGTGTGTTTTGTAAACTGTCAATCTAAGAAGAACAATGTATCATACTGTGCAAATTCCATACGCCCTTCCTCGTCTATTGGTGGTGCGGTAATAAGCGCAATTATCATGGTGGGAGAAATTGCCTACAAACAAAATCCCTAGATAAAATGAAAATTGTATCTATTGAATGAAGAAGGCCATTAGGATTTAGGCCATCTACGTTGAATTAGAGCAATGTATGAGAAACAAAATCAGAAATCAAACACACAGCAGCTCATATACTTGAATTAGAGCATTACAATTTGCCGTAAGAGGTGCATATAAGTGGTAATTAGTATAGGAATTGGGAAATGACATAAAGGATTCAAATTAATTCAGAATATATGTATCCGGCATATAGATTCAAAATGCAAGATATGATATTGTCCGAGTGTCATATCGCAATTCTGTAAACGCTGAAAACATAACAGTTCATAATGAAAAACTTTATAATGTTATCAGTTGTTTCTAACAACAAAAAGAGCCCATTTCAAACTTTATAATGTTATCAGTTGTTTCTAACAACAAAAAGAGCCCATTTCAATCTTAAAAGTGGCATTCCAATATACAACATTCATAAATATGATTTAATAATTATTACCCTTTCTAAGAAGAATAGCTCCCCAAATTTTATCCTTCTCCTGTTCCATTCAAAATAAGCCTCTATTGTTGTAGAGCTTCTCTGCGTTAATGGCGAATTGTGCCCTAAGATGGTGACTTGAAAAGAAATATGAAAAAACACTTTGAACATTTTTGTCAAATTGTGCCCTAAGATGGTGACTTGATGATTTTACAATATTACCCCTTCTTGTTTTACTATTTTAACCTTGATTATAACAGGTTATGATATAAGCAAACGGGTTATGTCATAAGCAAACGGACTTTAAACAATTAATGGACAAAGTGGTAACAATTGATACTTTTTTTCTATGAAATGGCTAATTTGAGCCATTTTGAAAAATTAATGGTCATTTACGGACCGTCTCACCAAATCAGTGGCTCTAGAAATCATTACCATAAATTTAAACAATATCGTTTGTAAAATTTATGGAGTTAATTCGATAAATTTAAAATAATAATAATAATAATATGTGATGTCTAATCACCACAAGAATTTTAGTCTTTCCCCACAAAACTTTAGGAGACAAAGCAGGATTTGTAGGCACAGTTAGTTTTTCTCCACAAAATGAGTTTCATCGGCACAGGTAACATTTTCCCGCAAAACTCAAAATTAGTAAGCTAAAAGCATCTCCAATGGTATCCTCAAAAGTAGGAGAGTAATCAAAATTTGATTATTTATTCAAAAAACATTGTCCAATGGAGTCACCAAAATTTAGCAATATCAATTATCAATAATCAAATTGCCTCTTCAATAATCAAATTTGAAGATTGACTTTCAATCATCAAATACAAACTTAACATAAATTAACTGTTGTAATTTTATTATTTCTCTTTCTTCTTTTGCTTTTTTTTTTCCTCTTTTTTTTTCTCTGATCATCTATGTATTTCATCATTGTTTCGAAACCAAAAATTTTAATAAGGTAAAATTCATCTCTTCATTACGAATGGATCAATACCTATATCATATACCTTATCTTGGTTTTTATAATTTTTTTTTTCTTTTTTAGCAAAAAAAAACTGATATACCATTACAAGTGTACCATTGTGGACTATACAATCATCAAATTTAACAATTCCTGAAAACAATCCTAAAATGCTGAGGTGGCAACTTTTGAGGATTCAAATTTGCTTATACCATTGGAGATGCTCTAAGGGTATAAAACTTTTCCCAACAAAACGAGTTTTGTCGGTGCATATAACCTTTCCTCACAAAACTCAAAATTCCTAAGCTAAGGGTTAACGGAAATTTTTCCCGACAAACATTGTATTTGAAGGGAAAAGTTAATTAAAATTAAAATATATATATAAGCTAAAATTAATTAATTAATTAAAAATATATATATGCTAAAAAAATATTAAAAGTAAATTAATTAAAATTAAATTTTGTAGATAAATCCACCACCACCAAACTAATCAGTAGTGAGGAGACAAAGCAAGATTTGTAGGTACAGTTAACTTTTCCCCATAAAACGAGTTTCGTCGACGCAGGTAACCTTTCCCCACAAAACTCAAAATTAGTAGGCTAAGGGTACAAAATTTTTCTCCACAAAACGAGTTTCGTTGGCGCATGTAACCTTTCCCTACAAAACTTAAAATTCGTTGATTAAAGGTAAAAAACTTTTCCCCACAAAACTCAAAATTCATAAGCTAAGGGTTAACGAAAATTTTTCCCGACAAACATTGTATTTGAAGGGAAAAGTGAATTAAAATTAAAAAAATATAAGCTAAAATTAATTAATTAATTAAAAATATATATATGCTAAAAAATATTAAAAGTTAATTAATTAAAATTAATTTTTTTTTGGATAAATCCACCACCACCAAACTAATGAGTAGTAGACACTTAGTACATAAAACTTTGATTAAAGAAAATATATACTATACACTTATATAAAAAAGAAGTCTTATGCATTAGATTCCTACTTCCTAAGTTTACGGTGTGACATCTTCTCTACAGTTGGTCCTTATTAAAATAATCTGTCCTTAATTGTTAATTAATTAAATCTTATCACATTCTCGATTATCACATTAGAACATCTCAATTTTAATTAACTCTTATCACATCTTGAATTAGCACATTAGCACATCTCAATTGATTACCACTTTGAGGTATTGATGGCTAAAACATGTTTAACCGACGAAAACATTCGTTGACAGAGATGTTGGAACTTTAAAAATTAATCTGTCGTCCGGCCACTCCACTATCAATTGACGCCGACCCACCCTTGAATAATAATGACAATTAATTGCCATTATGAAAAATTGAACTTGAAACCTCACATCAAAGTGGTAAACCTTTATCGTCTGACTACAACACTTGATTTGTTAACAATTATACAATATTTATATATATAACTTATATGAGTTGTTAGAAATTAAAAAATAAAAAATAAAAATAAATAAAAATAAATAAATAAAAAAACCTTGTTAGATAAATTTAAATTTATTCAACTAATCAACAATCTAATTTGAATGACAAACATATATTGAAAAATATTTATTGGATTGCAAATCAGGTTTGGTGATAATGTTTTTTTGTGTAAAACTTGTTTTAGCTAACGAAACTCAATATTTCAATGTGTAATACATTTCCCGATTGACCATGATGTCCTCACGAATTTGTCGACGAAAGTTTTTCGTCGCGTAATACCTTTCCCTATGAATTTCGAGGAAAATGGTTCATAGGGAAAGTCAAAAATTATTATATTGAATACTCAGTTTGGGATACAAAAGGTAAAGTTTTTATAGTAACAACTTTATTTTGGGTTAGCAATTAAACCGTAGTGGTATATCTACCCCTGGTTGAGTCGTGTATACACCTCATGTGTAAGAGTAGAGTCTAAAATATTTTGTTTGGAGGAGCCACATATTATACTAAACTAAAAAAAAAGATTAATGAGAATAGATATTTGGATAGTAAGTGTTTATTTGATTTTTCTTTCTACTGCCTCAAAAGCTCTATACACCTCTGTTTGAGTTTATTAGAGTTGTTCAGTTTGATTTTTGAGATTGTCTATTTTAAAATCTCTACTAAGTAAAGTTCATGGGAGAGAAGCTTATCCAAATAGACATTTTTCTTTTAAAAAAAAAAAGTCTATCAACCAAATAATTATAATTTCTTTTCTTTCAAAAACGTTATTTCCAATAAATGTACTACAAGTAGACCTATTACAAATAGGGATTTTTAAAAAAACCCAATTAAACAAGCTCTAAATATGGTGTCTGATTTTAGCATGCAAGTACTAACAAACTCTTGATCTGAACAGTGCCATATTTTTTATTTTTTATTTTTTAATAAAAAAATGGGCCTCTCAATTAGGGGTAGGCACATTTGGTTCTTCTCTTTTACTCGTTTGGCTTGGTTTAGTTTGTTTTTATATGTATTTTTAAATATATATAAATATTATAAATTGAGGAGTTGAGGGGAATGAAACATGACGTAAATTCTTAGTTCTTTTTTGGTTCTACACAAAATTAAATGTACGAGCATCTTCAATGTAAAAATGGTTTGTATACCAATAATTGTTGGTATGACAACATTGTCAAGAGACTTGCTTCTTATGTGGTATAAAAATAGATTTGATAGAAAATCAACTCAAAATTCGGTCTCTAATGCTTCCGTCTAAAACACAATTTTTTTAATGACATATCCATCTTTTTTTCCTATTATTTATTTATTTCCTTACCAAAAATATATGAAAAATTAATATCAATTTTAAATGTTTGTTGAGTCAACCTAAAAAATAATTGTGTAACAGACCGTCTGAAAATGGATGGTCATATTAACAATGTATAATATTTTTTTTCTCATGTCAACTTGAGGTTGAATTTGCACAGTTGCATTGGAGACACAATTATTAACATAACATCTATTCGTCCAACCCTACCCTCAATAATAGAACTACCCACTTTATTTGAGCCAATATCTAGGGCATTAAACTGAAAAATTACGTTTAGTCTATCTTACAATGATCACCTGTTTTCTCAATTAATTTCCAATCACAGTTGACTTAGAAAAATCTCTCTAGCTAATCCCTCACTTGATTTATGTCAAATATTGATTTATTCCACATGTTGAATTTATCCCTACTACGTGTTTGGTTTGAAAAAAAAAAAAAAAAAAACCGGATTAGTGTTCTACACTTCTACCGGAACTTGTTGATATATAATCAAAATTTCTCGTGGCCCCAATAACACAAAAGAGAGATTTCTTCAACGTGTTCATGAATACAGATGAGGAGATACAAAATCACTCATCAACTAAGATGTTATACATGCATATATAAAAAAAAATCTTAAATGTATTAGTTAGATTTCATAGATCTCGAATAGTTGAACACCTGAAATTGATTATAATTTGAAATTAAAGATTTTTTAATATTTTTTAATATTTTTAAAGTAGTGTTATTAAGTTCAATAGTATTTATTGATGACAAATTTGTTGGTGTTAACCAAAAATTCGCTATGGGTGAAGAATTTCAATAAACACCCTCAATTCGCTACCTGGTAAGCTGCAGCGGGGTAGGTACCTCTAGGTACCATTGTTTTGTACGGGTAAAAAGTCTAGAGTAAGATGGAGTAGGTAGGAGAAGTATCACCCAGGCCGTCGGGGTGATTTAACCATGTGGTATGATGCTTGAGGTTCCCATGCTGGTGTGAGGGGCTTTGACCCTGGTACCCCGTATCCCGTATATGGCACTCTTTTCTAGATCTCCAATGTAGTTCTTCGACCTAGATAGTAAACATGTTGGAGGAGGGATATGGGTTCTTCAATGATGTAGATATGGTAAAGATGAGACCACCTCGATTCTTCTAGCTAGTCTGAAGGTTCTTTCCCCTTCTTTATTTGTGGCATATCATGCAAATAGGTTGTTAAGAGAGCTAGTACCAGTGGGGTAAGAATCTAGACCACATACATACATATACGCATAATAAAATAGATAGATAGGGAGAGAATGACAAGTCTTTTGATAGAAGGTGGACTGGCCTAGAGGGAAAAAATATCACGTATGATCACATGCTGAAAACCCTTAAGTAGTATCCGATGGAGGGAGTGACCGCTCTTTATGTATTTATCAATAAAGCGTGCTCCAGGGAGCTTATGCAAATAGGAAAATAATACATCATAAGTGCTCCAGAGAGCTTACAATAATAGGAGGACATATGCCCTTTTCTCTCAACCGTAAAAAGAAGAAAAATAATATGTGTCTTGTTGGAGAAGAAGAGGATTAGGCTGTGGAGGCTAGAAAAAGGCTCTTTGTGGTAAAAGAAGATCCAGTCCCCTTTCCTGAAGAATATCATGTCATATATATAGGTATTATTTCTTGCTGTTCACTCCTATAAATTTGGTCTAGTGACCTAGTAATTTACGAGGCATTCCATGGTGATAGGCGAGAAGATCGTGGGAATGATTTCCTAGAATCAAGTGATTCCTTTTAGAACTGAAAGAGTTGACTCCACTTTTGAATGGGACTCTTGAATGGCGAGAACAAGACAATTTCCTTGTTATTTAAACGTCATTGTATACTTGCTTTCTTTGTAGCTTGATCTTGGTGTACTTGGTCTTATCTTGATAGTCTGTTTAATCTGATGCTTTTACTGCTTGGTAAGCTGGTTCTATGAGGGATTGGGGTACCTAGGTATCCTGCCTCCTACTGGACCACAGTATCAATATGTCGGGATATCGGGATATCAGGTTAATGCAGTAGCGGGGCACATGGACTATGCAGCAACTAGGTACCCAGCTGATGTAGGAGTGGGGTATCCAATTGAGCTCTGTGACAGAATTCCGAGTAGAACTCCGCGTCGGGATACTTAGGGGTTATCGGGATTGCTAGGCTTGCTGGCTTAATCTGAGGGAGGAGGTAGGTATCCAGATTTGATCCGACATTCTTCTTTCTAAGAGTAGCTAGATGGTATCTTTACATGTGTCTTTTCCTTGTATCTGGGTGGAAAATTCTTCTTTGGTCCTTCGCCAATTTTGGCGGTTAACAGTTGGAAAAATTTGAGAATTAGATGGATGATGAAAAAATCAATTAAGGTCATGGCGTGCTAACTTTTAAAGGGATTCCCAAGTCATCATCAAATGATTTCGAATGTACTATTTATAATTCGAAATCCAACCGTTGCATATTAATATAATCATTAACAATATCATTATTCTAAATAATGGTCAAATATTTATTATAATGAAACCGTCATAACAGTCACATAATTGCTCACATAAAATCATCATTTAGTAACAACGGTTACAACTTCTAAAATTAATAAAATATAATTATTGCATTTTGAAATTTTAAATAGAATTTCCAAAAATCCCACTCAAATTTCAAAATACACCAAAGAATATATTACCAAAGGAATCACTAGCTAGAATTCAATGCATATGTACTGGTGCCTTTCGGGCTATGAACCAGCAATTAGACAATTGATCGTGTTTCATAGGAACTTTGTGAAACATAAAGTTTCTATGAATCAATATCCCTTTTATGTGAATGAGAGGATCAATTGCCCACACTGAATTCTAAATTAGTAATAAGCTGTTCTTTTTGGTGTGGCATTTTAATGGCCCTGCTCCTTGTTGGTTTTCATGAGTTCTTTAGAGATGCCTGCCTAAGCTCTTATATGAACCCACTTAGTTCCAAACTCATATAAGTGAACCACTATCAAATGTGTATTGCAGTTCTTACTAGGGATGACAATTAAACCCGAACCCGTGGGACCCACCAGAACCAAATCGCTTAAAGAGGGTTTGGGTTGGGATAATTATTCCCGTTGATGGGTTTGGGTTTAAAAACTGTACCCGCCACAGGTTTGGGTTTGGGTTTGGGTTTGGATTTGGAAAAAAACCATACCCGAACCCGCGAACCCGTTTAGCTATGAAATCCTCTTACAAACTGTGTTTTGCTAACCTGTTAAATGATTGGTGTTGAGTTAACAAATGAAAAACCATGGTTTGTTTACATAAAATAAAAGATCGTAATAAAATCCAAATTCCTGCAACTAGTTTCGATCTGGTATTACTTTTAACATATATACATATACAACTGATGGGTATACACGAACCTGTATGTGCATGTGCTCGCTAAACAACTCCACTTAGAACAAAACGTATTCCAGATAATGATTCTGAGTAGTCATTAATGTTAATGCTAGCTAAATCTATATAGAGCTAGGGATGCATGGCCTATGCAAATAACAAATGAAACTGAATATATTATTTAGCTGCAAATACTAAACCCGTTTAGCTATGAACTTGGGTTCAGGTTCGCAGGTGCCACACCCATCCACAAATCCTCTGAAGTTTGCGGGTTCGTGGGTGGGTCTGGATGTTGCTTAAATCCGTGGGTGAAACCTGAACCTAAACCCACTACATTTCATGGGTTCATGGGTTCATGGATGTGTTTAGATGTCATTTTCTTTCACGGGTTTGGGTTTGGTTTTTCCCAAACCCGCCCGAACCCTGTCCATTGCCATTCATAGTTATTACACACCACAATTCATTAATTGGGCTATGGAATTCATTAAGAGCATGTAGCTCAACTCATTAATTGCAACAAGCACTATCTCGCCATAGGGATAAACCGACAAAATATTAAAGCGATAGTGCCAACAAGAAAACAAGGGACTTATTATTACTCCTATGAACCTACTTCATGGGATCTCCAATCACATATGTGGGGTTACCATCACTCTTGTCTTATACTTTAGGCATAATCTCATTGTGGAATTGGTGGAAAATTTCACCTTTTTGAACTGAATTGGTGACAAAGTCACTATTTTAATAAGTTAAGTTTAAAATGCACATATTATGATGAATTACCAAATTGCCCTTAGGTAATCATTTATGTTATTCTGTTTGTACTTTTTTCTCTCCACACTTCCAACAAAAACAACAGTAGTGTTAACTCAGTAACTCTCTCTCTCTACAAATAAAAGTTCAAGGTTTCCTTGCGTCCCCTTTCTTCTTCAACTTCTAAACAAGGTAATATTTCTTGCAAATACTTCTTTTAATTTGTTTACATTTTCATTTGTTCCTTTTAATTTGTTCTCCGAGTCATTTGTAAACCTTAAGCCATTGTGAGAATTTTGGATCTCCGAGACTTTGTAAGCTTTGTCCAAGCGTTTTAAACTTCTCGAGCCTTTTAAAGTATTCTTCGAGCCTTTTCAATGAATAAGTATCCGAGCCTTTTCAAGTCTTCTCCGAGCCTTTTCAAGTCTTCTCTGAGACTTTTCAATGAATCAGTATCTGAACCTTTTCAAGTATTCTCTAAGCCTTTTCAATGTATCGCTATCCAAGACTTTTCAATGAATCACTATTTGAGCCTTTTCAATTTTTCTCTAAGCCTTTTCAAGTCTTCACTAAGCCTTTACAATGAGTCAGTAACCGAGCCTTTTCAAGTTTTCTCCGAGCCTTTTCAATATCCGCACTCGAGCCTTTGTAAATGTAATATGTGAAAATATTTTGTAATCCTGGGTTTTTATTAATGGTTTGTGATGATTAATTTGACAGCATCATGAATCGGGTCAGAATAGTGATATCTTACAATGGTTGATGGGAGCAGTTACCCGACGGAAGTCAAAGGTTTGTTGGATCCAATAACCGGGGAATGTATGTGTCAAAGAATATGACTTATGAAGAATTAGTGGCTATCGTGCATACCATTATGAAGTATAATGTAAACAAATTCAATGTTCATCTGTCATCAATATTAATCGTTCTTGGCAGTACATGTTACACATTTATAAGAAATGACGATGATGTTTAATTTATGCTAGGGGAAGATCGGGTGATCCCTCAAGTATGTGTCAGTCTAACTGAGAGGACAATTGGAGATGTGATAGGGAATGATATTCCTCTTCCTGAAAATACCTAACAATTTGGATTCTTTAGCAGTAGCAACCAAGTGTTAACCCAAAGGAGTGCCACCAAAGGTGGGGAAAACATGTGTGGTGCCCCACCAGTAGCAGTCGACCATGCAAATGTAGTTGAACCTCAATTTGGCGATGTGTTTAGTTGTCAAATTGAGCAGTATAATGAGCTGTACAATGAGTAGAACAATGACCCAAACAATGAGGTAGATAATGAGGCAAATAATGAACATGTAGATGATCAAAAAAATGTGGATGAAGAGCCTGCAAAATTCAAACACGCAAAAGACGTGTAGAAGGAGCTAGTTGCACTACACCAGATATGCTTGGGACTTCCGAGGTCTGGCATAATGTAACTGAATCTGATTCTGATAATGCGACAACATGGGTTATTCTCGGAGCAGATTCATACTCATTTGGTATTGGTAGAAGCAGCACCTTGGCATTGCAAAAACCTACAAGCATGATTTATAAAAGTCAATTTTTTCCGAGTACAAAGGATTTAAAGAGGCTAGTTGGCATTTTCTCAATGCAGGAGAACTTTGAATGGAAGGTGAAAATGTCCAATAAGACAATGTTACATCTGGTTTGCATCATTGATGATTGTACATGGAAATTAAAAGTGGTGAGAAGAGATGAATGGACTTACTTCCAAGTCAGAAGTTTTGTCAACGAACACAGTTGTCCCTTAGAGGAGATTCACCGTCGCCACCGACAAGCCAATGCAGTCATTATAAGGATTCCCATATTTTGATTAGCTTATTTCATGGACAAACCACATATTGGGGTTTGTTGTAAGGGTAGCTTTAGTGATTGAGGATCAAACTCAAAAGCTCCTTCAAGACCTCAAGGGATAAGCAGGCTAAAGGTATATCACTTGTGCTTAGTTTTTCAATGAAGAAATTTAGTTACACACACACACTTGCAATGTTTTCATATGTATGCTTTACTTTTGTGTGAAGTCTCTTCAAATGTCACATTCCACACTTGCACTTTATTGTTGTATTTTGTTTTATGTTTATATGTCTTGTAATTCGTTTCCCTATATTGTTTAGAAAAGTCCATGCATGCACGAATGTGTGCTTGGTTCAACGTGAAGATAGCCTTTAGAGAATGTCTTGGCTTCTCCTTTGATTTCACCAAAAGTGGTGAAACGACGGTTTGATTGGCGGCCATGACCGCCGAATGGAAACCGCCGTTTGATTCCAGAAGGCTCTGGATTGGTTATGCTGTTACAATCGGTGGCCTGACCATCGTTCGAAACCGCTGTTTGAGACCTGATTGAAGTAAATATCTCTGTCTCAATTCGGTGGTTTGATTAGCGGTTTTGAAACTGCTGAATGAAACCGTCGTTTAACACCTGCTTGATTTTATGTCGGTTTTATTTCTGTTGTCATGATCGGCAGTTTTGAAACCGTCGAATGCAACCGTCGATGATTCCCTGTTTCACTGGATTCAATTCGGCGATTGACCATTAAGCGGTGATTTCAAGGGCAAACTTGTCTTTTCACATGCCCTGTTCTTGTTGTCTATAAATATACCACTTTCTCATCCTTTGAATTTAGTTCTTTTAACTCTAAGGACCCTAAACTTCAAAGAAAGACATTTGAAAGAAATTCAAATCAAGAACTCATTTTTAACACTAAAAAATCATTCTCATATGCATCAAAAACCATCTAGCCTTTTTTAGCATAGTTAGGATGCTTGCTTGCATGGGTTTTGGTCAACACACATCCTTTGGTATGTTCTTCACTATTATCTTACATAATTAGTGTTTTGCTTATTAAAGGAATCTCTTATATTATTTGTATGCTTTTAGAATATATTCTAGATACAAAATAGAGATTATTGTGTTGACATGGTTAAGTGTTTTTTAATTTTTTTTTTTTTCTAGCTTCATAGGATTTCATTATCTATGTTTAGTTAAGTTTTATGACTTATCATTTAGCCATTGATATCTAGGATTGAATTGATTGTCATTTTATCATCCTAGATAAGCATCTAAGGTTACCTAGCTTTATTTGCTCTTTGAATATCATTATATATTCAAATAAGTTTTTATCTCTTCATTGAGAACTAAGACTTGTGTTGTGACTGAGATTAAGTTACGTAAATCACAACAATTGGACTAGGTTCACTAATACCGGGATTAGGTAGTTATGATGATTATTGACCGGGGTTAGATCATTAAACCGGGATTAGATTGTAATCATTTCACAATTAGTGGATTCGAGGTTTGAGTGTGACATACAAAACAGCCCGTGGTTTTTCTTGAGTTTGGGTTTCCACATAAAAATCAAGTGCCATTTATATTATGCATTTATTACACTTGATTTTATCTATTGACTAGATAGGGGTATTTTCAGAATATTGACTAATAACAAAAATTGGGTAATAATTGGTTAAAATCTATTCACCCCCTCTAGGTTAATATTAGGCACACCGTTAATTTGTTTCAGTCATAATTGGAGAATTCGTTGCACCTAGACTTCAATAACATAATGGTCGTCTCATGCGTCTGAAGGACATAATCGCCGATATGAAAACAATGCATGGCATCCAAGTCATGTATAGTAAGGCATATGATGCCCTGCAATATGCATTGTCATTGACCTATGAAACGCATGAAGAAACTTTCCAACTACTGCCATCTTTCGCATACATTCTGGAATAGTAAAATCCTAGCACAATCACTGACTTACAATGTCCAAACAATGGTACATTCCTCTACTTTTTCATGTCGTTAGGGTCCTCAATTAGAGGTTTTTGGAGGTGTATGCGTCTTGTGATTGCAGTTGATGGTACCCATTTGAAGGGAAGATTCAGGGGTACAATGTTTGTTGCAACAACACAAGATAGAAAAGAACATATGTATCCAATTGCTTTTGGGTACGGTGACTCAGAAAACAACCTTTCATGGGAGTGATTTTTGGAATACTTGAGGGGTGCCTTTGGTCATATAGACGATCTGGTTTTCATTTCCAATCGTCATACAAGCATTGAAGCAAGAATTTGTAAGCATTGTTGATATCTGTAAGGTCATCGAAATGGTCGGCCAAGTTATTTTTCCCGAGTACCATTCTTCCTCTGGAGTTTTAAGCGAATTTTTGAGCTGATTCCTCATTTACATATTCAAAGAAAAAAAAATATATATATATATAAGTTCATGAAAAGTCTCGGAGAGTATATGAAAAGGCTTGGAGATCATAATTTCACAAACCCATAGCTTCAAAATTGAAAAGTGCTAGAACAATGTATGAAAAGGCTCGGAGACAGTGATAAAAAACTCAAAGATTCAAAATTGACAAATCAATTCATATTCATTACAAAAAGCTCAGATTACTATTTAAAAGTCTCGGACAATGTTTTAAAAGGCTCGGAGATTCAAATTTCAGAAACCTATTATTATTCCTTACAAAAAACTTGGATTACTATTTAAAAGTATCGGACAGTGTTTTAAATGTCTCGAAGTTAGTGTTAAAAGGCTCGGAGAAAGTGGTAAAAAGCTTAGAGATTCAAATTTCAGAAATCTATTCTTATTCCTTACAAAAAACTCGGATTACTATTTAAAAGTATCGGACAATGTTTTAAGAGTTTTGGAGCCAGTGTTAAAAGGCTCGGAGAAAGTGGTAAAAGGCTCGGAGATTCAAATTTCAGAAACCTATTCATATTCCTTAAAAAAAAGCTCGGATTACATTTGAAAAAGCTCGAACAGTGTTTGAAAAGGCTTTCTGAAACCTAGATATTCATCTTGTTCAACACAATTTTTTAAACCCTAACCTAACTAAATCAAACAAACCTAATCCACAATAAATCAAATAAAACCTAATCCACATTTCTAAACCACACCAAACATCAAACACACATAAAATTATCAAGAACAAAAATAAGTGAGAAACTTAAACTTACCATTGTCAATAGCAGGTTCTCGTTGACTTCAGGACTGTAGCGCCACGGCCGGTGAGTTCATTGTGAGATTTACAGCTGGATTTCTTGCACCGATGTTTTCTCTCTCCTCTGTTCTCTCTCTCTCAACTTTTTTCTCTCCACGTTTGAAAACACACAAACTGACAAAATGAGGGTATTTTTGTCTGGTCACCTAAATATGTGCCTTTTAAACTTGAATTAGTAAAGTGGTGATATTCTTACAAAAACAGACCCAAATAGTGACAATTTTTTTTTGAACCCCCATTTGCACCATTAACCTTCTAGTCAGTGGTTTTTGTTAGCTACTTAGTGGTTTTTGTTAGAAATTTGGCCAAATTTATTCTGAATACACAAAATCTAGGCTCACTTCTAGATTTAAGCAATTGTTATACAATATTAATTTCCAAAAAATTTCTCATAATTAATAATTTTATTCTTAAATTCATTTTATATAAGGAGGGTGAGTACTAATGGGAAAAGTTAGAACATTCCTTCTCATAAGGGAATAAACTTGGAATCCATGCTAGACCGATGAATATTACTTGGATAATTTTCAAATTACTCCATCTCCACTAAAATTAAACATAATCACCGATGATTAACATTTGAATAAAACACAATTAATATATCTTTTATCATTGGTGGAGGATCTGCTAAACTTGTTAGCGAACAATCACCACGCCGAAGCGTTGCCGAATAGACTAAAAAAAAAACACAATAATAAGGAAAGAAGAGATGGACGAAAGTAATCAAATCCAATCATAAACAACACAAAAAATTTTACGTGGAAACTCAAAAGTAGGAAAAAGTCAAAAAACCATGGCTGTAAGGACGACAAGAGAAAATTCCACTATATAATAAATTATTACAACCACATACTCAAGATTCTCTCTCTAAAATACCCCAAACCAGATTACACCCAATGCCCACTCTCTTGAGATGTCTCTAGTATTTTTTATTTTGCTCCACACACAATAACATAGTTATTATGGTCTATTTATATGAGTTACATGAAGTTTAAACCTATAAAGAAATCTATCTTCTATAAGTACAAGACTTAATTTTTTTACATAAATACTATTTTCTTTTATGACAAGTCTTCTTGTAAAGAGAAATCATTTTTCTTCAAACACAAGAACTTTCAGAAACAACATACTTTCTCTTCCGCTAATATTTCCTGATTCACGCATGCTTATGATTGATTATGGTTGGGATCACGATTGGCCACCCGTTTTCAACGTCGTATTGAAGTAACCTAAAATTACATCGCTCGAAAAAACACGATCCATGCACTGCATCACCCATAACCATTGTCCTTATCGTTGTGCAATGCACAAGGCAAATCCCCGGAATAGGACCAATATCCTTGCCATTGTGCATTACACAATGCAAGGTACAACGCTCCCTAGACCGCTATCTGATGTACAACGCTAGGGATATCGCCTTTCAGCTGTTTCAGTTTTTCAAGGTCTTCAAGTCTCCCTTAAACGGCCACGATCTCATACTTCCAAACATTTCCCACGTCTTCAGAAGTCTTTGCATTGGTTGAATCCCATTTGGTAACCATTGAAAATTCGAGCTATACCCAGCAATCCTTCCTTATGGCCACTACAAGAAAATATTGCATTTATTGATAGTTAAAAACTGTCAACAAATGTTTTCTTGACAGTTTTTCTGACTATCAAGAATGCTAATGTCAAGGATTGTTATGACAGTTTATTGTTGACAGTTTTTATATTTATACACCACCGCCATCGTCTTTGGCCACCGCCAGCCCCGCCGTTTGGCCAGACCACAAGCCTTCATTCGGGCCACCCTTGTCGCCTCGACCACCCTCTTCGTCCGGCTACAGCCCCCCTCCGCCGCCTTGCCATGCAGTTCGGCCACCGTCGGCCGGTCCACTTATGATAATAATGACAATTATTATTAGGAATTGAACTTGAAACCCCAAATCAAAGGTCCGGCCACCCGCCTTCATTCCGGCCACCCTTGTCGCCTCGACCACCCCCTCCGTCCGGCTACAGCCCCCCTCCGTCGCCCTGCCATGCAGTTCGGCTACCGTCGGCCGGTCCACTTATGATAATAATGACAATTATTATTATGAATTGAACTTGAAACCCTAAATCAAAGGCTGTAAGTATTTATCACTTGATTACAAGTTTGAGTTGTTAATAATTGTACAATATTTATATATAACTTATATTAGTTGTTAGAGAAAAAAAAAAAAACTTGTTAGATAAATTTAAATTTATTCAACTAATCAAAATTATAATTTCTACGAAAGACATATATTAAAAAATATTTATTGAAACTTTTAATATAACTCTATGATCATGTTTGGTTACATGGTGAAATGGTAATCGAAATGGTAATGAGAATGAGAATGAGAATGAGAATGAGAATAGAAAGGAAAGGAAAGGAAAGGAAAACTGAAGGCCTGTCCTGCAGGCGTTTTTCAGTCTATTTTCGTTTTTGTTTTTTAAAAATGATTTCAAATTCATGTTCGTTGACCGTTTTTCATTTTATTTTCAAAATACAAATATAAAATGAAAAACAAAACCGTTATTAAAAGTGGAAAATTTGAAAAATAACAAAAATTTTTTTTTTTTTCTTTAATTTGGTTTTGTTTTCCATATGAAGTGGGTCTCATACCATTAAATAAGTGGGCCACGTATCATTAACAAATATATTTTTTTAATTAAACTTTTTTTTTCCACCACCTTCTTTCATCTTCGTCTTCTACACTCATCTTCTTCTTCTTCTTCCTTCTTCATTCTTTCTTCTTTCTTCTTCAAATTAAATATATATATATATATATATATAAACAGAGACTTTTAAAAAAAAAAATCACTCTTCTCTCCTTCGTTGATTCAGGTCAGTTCTTCTTCTTCTTCTTCTTCTCTCTTTTTCGTCGCCGATGTCGGAGGAGGTTAGATCCTCCTCCGGCGACAACGATCTGGCTTGAACGCCGACGGCCCACCGATCTGGCTTCCGTCGTCTGCACTCGTTCTATCTCTGGTAGCTTTCCAGGCGTCCTTCTGGTTCGGCTTCGAATGGGCTCCGTTTTCGCCGATGATCGAGTCAAAGTCCTCGGCTCGGTGGGGGAGAGACGAGGTTCATCTTTCCTTTTCTCCGCTTTCGATTCGTTATTATGAAGCCATGAATTCCAGTAAAAGAAGCTGATTGGAAAAAAAATTAAGCATTTTTGTCTATCTTTTTAATTAATTGCATTTTTTTTCTTTGTTTTCTCCTTCATTTGGCTTGGATTTTGCCTTTTCAACTTATGTATGTTATCTAGGTTTTTCTTGACTATATCTTTATTCTTATTATATTTTAATTATGAACTAATTATGATCTGGGGTTTTTTATATATACATTCTATGTATAATTGTGTGACATTTTGCTTTACGGATATCAATTCGAATTCAATTTTTTTGGATGGTGATTGAACCGTAGTTATTGCTTAGGTGGGTTTGGGTTTGGAGGTGGAGATGAGTTTTGAAGATTGTGAATTCTTGAGCTGAAGAAGGATAAGAACAAGGGTTTGTCTGTGTTGCAGAGAATACTGGTAACAGAGTGAAAACGGAGCCCAGTTGAGTGAAGATCAAAGCAGAAGAGAAGATTCAAATTGGTGTTGAAGCAGCTGGCCTGCTCTTTCTTCTCCAGATCTCAACCACAACATCTGTTTTGATGGTTATATTTGGGTTGTTCTTTTCTTTTGAGATGGAAAAAAACCGGTGATGAATGATGATGGGCAGATTGGTAATGATGAGACTAGAGATAATTGATTTTTTCATCAAAAAAAAAAAAAAACTTTTGTATCAAATTATTTAGGATAAATTATTGTCAAATTTTGATTTTTTTTCTTTTTGTTCTTTTTGTTAACTTACTGAACTTGTTTTTAGTGTTTTTATTTTTACAAGACGGCTTTCAACATTTGTTATCAGATGTGTTTTCGAATTTCGAAATTAAAACCAAAAATATTGTTTTCATTTTCGTTTTTATTTTTAAAAAATAGCAAATGAAAAACGCTTGACGATCTCTAAGTTTTTGTTTGGTTGGAACTTTATAATTAATCTCTGAATCAGTATTATTTTGTTTGGTTAACAACCAAATAGAATACAGTTAACTGTAATTTGATTGAAATACTTCTAATTATAAAACATTCATAATAACATAGCATATTATGGGTAATAATAATAAATTATAAAAGTATATTATATATAAAATTATATATTATTTAATATAATAATATAAAATATATATATATAATTTATAGTATATATATATTATATTACACTATATAATAATATAAATACGTAATATATATCATTTAATATATTAATATATAATAATATAATATATAATATATATATTATATAATATTATATATACAAATATAAATATATATAATATATATAATTTATAATATATATATATATTATATTATATTATACAATATATAATATATATATTTATAATATAATATATATATATATATTATATAAATTATATATATTATATATATTTATATTTGTATATATAATATTATATAATATATATATATATATATATATTACTCTATATAATAATATAAATACATAATATATATCATTTAATGTATTAATATATAATAATATAATATAATATATATATATTATATAATATTATATATACAAATATAAATATATATAATATATATAATTTATAATATATATATATATTATATTATACAATATATATATTATATTATATATATATAATAATAATAATATAAATAATATCGTTAATATAATATATATCATATATTTTATATATTATATTATTATATATTAATATATAATAATAATAATATATTATTTTTGGAAAGGAGGGTATTTTTGGAATGAAGTTGGAGCATATGAGGGTATTTATAGAATATAAATTTTAGTTTGGAATGGAATGGATATTATTTTGGTTTTTTGGATAAAATGCCCATTCCACCAAAATGGTGGAATCACTATTCCATTGAATTTTAAAAACCAAACCAAACCAAACCAAAATGAATGTTGAAGGGTTTTTCTATCTGCCTAGCTAGTTTCAACTGTCTAGGAGGAAGTTCTCCATTGGTACGCTTGCTTTAAATGAGTTAATCCACGTGTCAGGCGGGAATTGGTCAACCTGTTTGAATGAAACGTTTTGACGCGATTTTATCGAAATCTCCTTTTACACGTCATCGGTCATTGATTATTGTTTCCTTTTTTATTCCGGTAACTACCCACTACCTTCTATAAGTAATTCACCCTACTTCTCCATTCTTTCAAAATAATTTGAATTTTTTCTTAAAAGCAAACCCTAACCTTCTTCTTTCTTTTAAGAAATTCCGAGAGATTTATTATTCTTCTTCTTGCTTTCTCTTTTACAATGGCAAATCCTCCTACACCCACAAACAGTCTCGATAACCTTTTTAACCCAGAGAAGGTTGATTCTAGTGAGAGTCCCTAGTCGAATAAGAGGGAAAGGGAAATCAGTGAAGATGATGTCGTGGAGAGTACCATCCAGGTCCAACGTCATTGTTCAACCAGAAATCCTCGCATCGGGTTGGGTTTTAATAACATACTTGAGAGCCCGGTTGAAATCGTCGAAGGAGGCAAGGAAGAAAGCGGCAAGTAGGAGGGTACTCCGGTTAGGGATATAGAAGGTGGGGTTCTTACCCTCCCATTCGAATACAGGATTGTCCTTGACTTTGTTAGTACCATGAATGATCTGGCGCATTTGAGAAGAGACTATCAGATTCCAAAATCCATTACCCTCTCTTTTCCACGTCAGAGTTATGACGTGTATACCCCTCCTGATGGACTCTTCCTCTTCTATGTGGCCGCCTTTGAGTGCAGGGTCAGGCTACCCCTCCATCCCACTCTTTGTAGAGTGCTTCATGCTCTTGAGCTTGCCCTTATACAAATCTATCCGGGATTATGGAAGCATTTGACTAGGTTCCTAGTGCTCTGAAAGGAGCAATTTGAAATGGATAACTTGGTGAAGGAACCGGGCTTTGACGAGATCTGGTACGTCTTCCAAGTGGCGAATCTAGTGCCTTGTCCCAAAAGCCAGTTCTATTTGAAGGCGAGCAATCGTTTGAAGTTTATTATACCCGAGACCAACACGAAGTACAACAAAACTTGGAAAGATGAGGTGGATTGTGGTAGGAGGAGATTGAGGCCACTAAGTGCATATCGATGCGACTGAGCATCTAGTTCCCACACAGTTCACTAGGAGAGATAATTGGGACAAGGGAAATATCTCTACCGAGTCCTTGAGTATCCTTAAGAAGATCCAAAAACTATTTTACTTAAACCAAAAGTACCCCGATGTTGATCCTTATGAAGGTGTCAGGTTAGACCAGTACCTCAAGATTTCCATTGCTCACCTAGGTATGTAGTTTCCTTTTCTTTATTTTTTCTTGCTTGATTAATCTTTTTACCTGGTACTAATTCCTTCTTTTTAATAGTTTCTACAACACCCCTTCTACCTTTTTCTTATATTCCTCCAAGACTAGGGCTTCAAGGCCCATCTCCAGTCCACTCTCTAGTTCCTTCTCCTGCTACTGGTACTGGTGTTGGTGCCCTGTCCGGGTCCAAACTGCATACGACAACTCTACCTTTGGCTCCAGCGGGGTTGCTTATGTGCCGTCCTACTCCACTTCTTATCTTGCCATCAACACGCCCTACTATGGGTGATATGGTTGTAAGGGCTGCCAGGGCTTAGGGTCCTCTTGTCCAAGTTCAAAAACAGGCTTCTACTACTCCCACTATCAAGCCTCAACAAGTGGCTTCTCTACATCCTCCTTCTTCTTCTCCTTCAATAACTGCCATGTGTTTACCTAGGATGGACAATAAGAAAGAGAAAGAGAAAGATGTTGGCACTGTGGCCACTCCTCTTACTGATCAGCCATCGAGATCCCAACTGCGAGGTATAGCAGCCAAGATGAAGTGCTATCCCGATTTGTAACTGCTTGCCCTGGTGGTGGTCTGCACGCTATGACTTCTATGCCGGTGGATCTCGTGGTCAACATGGGATCCTCCTTTCTTGCTGAGGTATGATTCTTGATCTTCTCCTTTACTTGGTAAAATTTTTGGAAGGTGCTTACTTTTCCCTTTTCTTCTTGTAGACTTTTAAATTTGTTATGGCAATGAGGCAACAGGTGTAAGCTCTTAAGAAGGCAAAAATATCTGCCTGGGCCGAGTTAGAAGAGGCTAGGAAGGATCTAGCCCGGCCTGAGAAGGGTATAGACTCCCTGATCAGGTCTGCGACTGAATCTGAGAGGGGTAGGCTAGAGGCCTTGGTGGAGCTGGAGAGGATGAAACATGCCCTGTATACAGAAACAATTAGGTCAGTATGTCGCCATGAGGAGAGAGAAAGTCTGAGAAGCGAGAGGATCTTGCTTCTGGATGAGAACATCTTTTGAGGGATGTAGTGCAAACTTTGAAATCCAAAGTAGATGCTTCCTATGAAGATGAGTGCTTTTTTACCTCCTACGAGGTCACTCAAGCACTTACTCCTCCATTTGACCTGTAGGCTGCCTTTAAATGGGATCGGGAGCAGATTATGGCCAAGACTGCTTAATTTTCAGATTCTACCCTAGTTCTAGAGGTTCTTCTCAAGCTGCCACTATCCCAGATCCTTCAATGCCTCAGGAGCCTGATCTGTCAGCTTCTGCTGATCCAGTTGGAGGAATTTGAGGGGTGCTTTCTGATCCTCCTTCCCACTAGGGTACTCAGATGATGGAAGTAGGGAATCAGGTTAGGTCTGATGTTAAGCCAGTGTGGGAGAAACAGGTTCCTACTGAACCAAAGGAGTCAGAAATTGGAGAGACCTTGACTGATCTAGATGTTACTGAAACTGAGGGGGTCTAGGGTGCAGGTGTAGTAGGACCAGACCAGGAAGCAGAAGAGAAGAAAGATTCTGAAGCAGCTCGTTTCACTTGTCATTTCTCAATACATTCATATTTTTGTAGCCTAGAAATAGGGGTTGGGCACCCCGATTGATTGATATAATGCCTTTTCTTTTTCGCAAATGCACTGTTCTCACTTGCATATGTTGAACCCTGATAGGATTTCATGCTTTCATGCTGAAGCATAATCCATATGAAAACTTACTTAGAATACAAGCAGTACTTAGTGTACGGATACACGTCCAATAATCTGAATAGAACACACTTTGAGATGTTGAATTTGATTAAGTCTTGGTACTCGGATACTCGCCAAAGTTATCCTGGTAGGCAGTCCCTTTTGTATAAATTGCTGGAAATTTCACAAGTAATTATCTCCATGTATTGTCTGACCTTGAGAGGAAAGACCGATCCTTGTAAGTGGCCAAAATTGCTTTGATACCAGAATTAGGATAATGTAGATCAAAGCATTGACTACTTCTTGCATAGGAGATATCTTGAACTTGATATTTGTAGGCCACCAAGGCTACTTCTTGATTCTCACAAGGCAAGTCGGGGTACCGGGTATTCCTGTACAAGGAATCTTAGTCCCTAGGCAAACCGAACCTGGTAGGTTACTAAGGTCATATTAGCACTAGGTCTTCTATTAGGCGAATCGTGGTATCCGGTGTCCCGATAATGGGTTCTGGTCCTCAAGCCATCTGTTTTGGTAGACAATTAGGGCATCTTTAGTACTAGGTCTTCTGTTTGGCGAATCTTCTACACCAGGTATCCCGATAAACAGTCTTGATCATTAGGCGATATGTCCTGGTATGCAGCTAGGGCCACTTCAGCATCAGGTTTTCTTGGATTGGGGTATTCCCCAACTAAGGCTTCAAGAGTGCCGTATAGGCTCTCCTAGTCTTGAGGACTGCAACGGATAACTAAGGCCACGATTTCGCATCCTTAATCTGGCTAGTAACTATACCACTTAAGCACTTGTGCACCAGATCCTTCTTAGAGGAGGGTATTCGCCGACCAAGGCAATAGGAATGCTGTGTGGCTTTTCCTGGTCTTGAGGCGATTATATCATGGCGACCCTCCTGGAGGGATTGACCCGATCTAGGGCATTAAGATTGCTATGTAGCTCTCATGGCCTTAAGGCAATTATATCATGGTGATCCTCATGGAGGGATTGACCCGGTCCAGGGCATCAAGAGTGTTATGTAACTCTCCTGGTCTTAAGGTGATTATACCATGGCGATCCTCCTAGAGGGATTGACCCGGTCTAGGGCATCAAGAGTGTTATATAGCTCTCCTGGTCTTAAGGCGATTATATCACGACGATCCTCCTGAAAGGATTGACCCGGTCTAGGGCATTAGGAGTGCTATGTAGCTCTCCTGGTCAGTTATGGTGAATTTTTCAAGATTAACATAGGAGAATCATGTAGGTGAAAGATCGACTTCTTTATTGAGTTCTTAGGTGATACAAAACAAATCTAGGTACAAATATAGAGGATTACCGGTTGAAATAAACTGTTTCTTCAACTTCATGGATTGAACTTCTTTAGGTGATCAATATTCCAGGTGTGGTCTACTGGGTAGCCATCTATGTCTTCTAACTTGTAAGCTTCACCATGGACTACCATCTTTATCAGGTAGGGATCTTCCTAGTTTAGGACTAGCACCCCATATAACCTTTTCCTCTATTCTGGGTTACTTCCCTAAGGACCAAGTCCTTTTCTTTAAAATTCCAAGTCTTCACCCTTCACCCGGTATCGTCTGGATACTGGGTTGATGGTCACATGTGTGCACAGTTTGGCTATCACGGTAGGGTTGTTGGATACCGCGTAACACATGCGAGCTGCTTGTTGATCTCCTTGAACTTCTCTTACCTTGGTTCCAACTGGAAACTTTAGTACGTTGTGGTACATGGATAGTACCCCCTATCCCTGATAGGAAGGGTCTTCCTAGGATCGTGTTGTAAGAAGACGGGGTGTCAACTACAACAAATTCTGTCATAATATTTTGCTGGAAAGGAGTTTCCCCGATTATTACCTGTAAAATCTAGGATCCGATTGGCATTAGGGAGTCCCTTGTGAATCCATACAAGGGCGTGGTACATCTGTTGTAGCTTGGATTCTTTAAATTGAGCTTCTCGAGTGCTTTTTTGAATAAGATGTCAACACTGCTTCCGGTATCGATTAGGTTGCAATGAACTTGGCAGTTGGCTATCTGTAGTGAGATAACCATCGGGTCATCATGTGGTTGGATTGTGTTATAGACATCTTCTTATGTAAAAATGATCTGGGTAGCACGAAGACAGTCTCAGGATCCAGTAGTGACCCGGAGTACATCGTGACCGGTAGTGAGTCGAGGGATGATCAAGCCAAAATTGGTATGATTTTGGTCCTCATTCCCATCTCTTTATGCTTGATTCTCGAGCATTTCCCCGTATTTAATATTTTTAAATCGAGTGTTTCAGGTTTATTTAGGCCTCAAGGTTTTTTGTGAAGGAGGTGAGGAGTTTGGTGCAAATGGAGCACAAGTTGGCAAAACAGGGCATTGTCGCCCTTTTGATGAAGATATTGTCGCTATGGCGACAGGGAGACGTATTTCAAAGCAGACCATCGCCACAAGTGTCGCCATGGCGACAGAAAGTTATTTCCAAGATAAAATTAATCAGGTATTGTCGCCATGATATATCGTCATGGCGACATTAATGGAAAAGTGGCGACAATACTATATTTTTTCATTGTCGCTACTTTCACCATAACGAAAAAGATAAGAATAATGGCGACAAGTGATCTCAGATTATGTAACCGTTTGCCTCCATGTTGTCGCCATGGCTACACAAATGTCGACATCTTGCAACATCGGATTTTCAATCAGTTATCAGTATAATTCTGAGAATGACTATATATATTCCTCTCTTCCAACTTGAACAAGGATCCAAGCATTTTGAAGAACACGAATTTGCAGTGAATTAGATCTAGATTTTCTTCCATGCATCACTTTTTCAACTTCCTCTATTCTCTAAACTTGTACTATGTTTTCCATCCAAAACCTCAACACAATGTCTTGATTACTTCACCAAACCATTCCTTTCTTTCCATTCTTTACTTTTATCACTCACCATTAGACACACACCTATCTAGACATATCCTCTTCTACCACTCTTAGCTTTAGGAGCATCAAGTGAAAGGAATGAGCAAACACTAAAGAAGGAGGCCCAATGGTGATTTCCTTAACAATTACTTCCTATTCATTTGATTGTAACTATGTGTAACTAAACCCCTAATCTAGGGGATAGATGTGAGGAACATGTGGTTGTGGGTTTTTGCTTAAGCTATTTGTAATTAAATCTCTACTTGTTTTCTATTCACTTTATATTTAGATTCTATGCATTATGTGATTTGCATTGTATATCACTAGTAGATCATATTATTATGTGGGATAAATTATTGTGAAACTAATCTTGGGTTGACACCCTTGATTGGTTAAGGAACTTAGTGAATAGGATAGATTAGTTGTGGGTATATCAACCACACTAATCTAAACCTTGATTTGTACCCAACTAATCTACCTTGACCCCCTCTCTTTAATCGATTAGGCATTGAGGTGGGAAGAAGTTTATTGTTCATAGTAATGACCTAAACACACCCTAGAAAACAAATGGTTATCATCTAAGAGATTAGTCATTATTGAGGCTTTGAAAGCATTACCCATACCCACTTGTAACTCCATCAATTCCCTAGTATCTACCGTATTTGTTTACATCATCTCTCTTATCAAGATTGTTGTGTCTTCTCTTTGTCCTATCATTTTTGTATGTTTATCTTACTTGCATGTTTGGTGGTGTATCAAACCACACAACTATCTATTCATAATGATTTATTTTATTGCACTTTAGATTAGTCAATTAATCTAACATATTACTCCATCTCCCTATAGAACGAATCTTGCTTACCACTTGTTAACAATTAACATCTTAAAGGATTTTAAAGTGGCTAAAACATGGTTTTTAAAAGAACATAAAAACGTATTTTGTTGAGTACTAATGACAGCTCATCAAGGGATCTTCCTAGCATGGTTCTTCTTTGAGTTATTGGCGGTTCCTGTTAGTGTAGAGCCTTTACTGACGGTATGAATGACCCGGATATGTTACATTAGGTCCCTCATCTTATCCTTCTTTCTTTCTTTTGTTTCCTGCATCTCTCCTTGTACCTCCTTCCCTATCTTGATGCTATCCCGCACTTGTTGTAAAAATTCAACTAAGAGCTCTTCCTGACCAATCCTTCGATCTGGTTGTGGAGGCTATAGCATTATGATGTATTGTGTCCCACATCTTCGTGGAAGTCACAGTACTTGTAGCGGTTCCTCTGGTCAGCTGGGATCTCAATGGGACCGGGCTTTCTAAGCAAACCCTTATTGCGGATGACGAGGTATATGGTCTCTCGGGTTGCATTGAGAGAGGTGTAATGGTTGTACCAGTCCTTCTCTCTTGTTATCCGTGCTACTTCCCTTGGTGAGGGCGTTGTTCTAGAAGAGGTCCCTCTTGTGGGGTACCTCTCTTGACGTTAGGGAAAAAGAGGTGACCGGTAGGTAGGCCGATTTGGAGGTTGATTTTGAAATCTCTTGGTTGGTGCGGGCTTTGTAGCCTCTTTCATTAGATGCTTGGCTGATCGGGCTTCATTATGCTTGACCTTGATCCGGAGCTACTCCTCAATCTCCACCTACTCCAATGCCCTTTCATAGGCCTCCTGGTAAGTTTCAGGTGGATGCTTGCCAAATGATTAGAATAGCCTGCCAACCCATAGATTCCTTTGAAAGTTGGCCAAAGTCTTATTCTCGGTGAAAACTAACATCTGGATCACTTTTTTGTGGAACTTCTCCACATAGGACCTTAGCGTCTTACCCCACTCTTGGATCACGTATTTGAGAAGGATGAGGTTCTTGGGACGCGGTTTGATTCCTTGAAACTTGATCGCGCTCAAAATGTTCACATTTAGTGCTCCCTTTTCCTATCTTTTGTGTTCGTTTCTCGGGTAAAATAGAGATTTTAATGGTTTAAATAAGTGTTTCAGGTAAATAAGGAAGTTCAAGGATAGTTTGGTAATTTTGGACAAATTAGGGGCTAAAGTGCAATATTTGAAACTTTATTGAAGATTCTGTGAATAAGGAGAAGATTAGGGGAGCTGATTGTAATTTGCCAGCAAGACACAATGTCAGCAAGCAGAACGGTGTTGTTTTGAAGAGACGCACGTCAGCGTGACGTCACGTCGTCTTCAAGCTTCAACTCGGTCAACCCGACCCGGTTCAGACCCGGTTTTCAGACCCGTTGACCCGACGTTGACCTGAACATTCCTAACCATTTTTCGTCCTAATTCCGTCTTTTTTTCCTACCTTTCTTCACCCATATCGGTAGCCCATCTTCATCTGGTCCCAATAGAGCCACTTTGAACCTCTGATGCACACATTTTCTCTCTCTTCCAAGTCCTCCAAGTTTCCATGGCTACCAACCTTCAAGCTTACTTATAGCAGCCTCTTTCCCGCTCAAATGCGTCCAAACCCACTGGAAATCCACAATTTCATGCCGAGTGAACATTCCCGCGGAACAGAATGCCACAACTCGAGGGAAATTTCCAATTTCCAGCGCGAGTTCACGCCGCCAAGCACAAACCTGCGAGCCAATGATCCAAACCCGCGAGCTTGACCGACTTGGAAGATATTTTCGTCCAAACCTTCCCTAATATAAATATATATCTTTCCTTACCGTAAACACAATCTCTAACATCCAACAAATATCATAATTTAGCTTAGAAACCCTAGAATAGCTTAGAACTCTACCAACAACCCAACTTCACACTACATAGTTCATTTGAATTTCCTAACTTGGAAGAAGAAGGCTTGATGCTCAATTGAAGAACAAGAAGCTTACCAACTTGTGGTTTCTTCTTATCTCTTACTTCTCTTCCATTTAATTGTAGTTCATGAATATGTGTGTGTAAAATACCCTCAACGTTGAGGGATGGATTTTATATGAATTCATCTTGTAATTAATTGATCTTACCTTCACTATATCCATCTTGAGCTATTAATTGTTGATTTGGGTTTAATTGTATTGTTACATGTTGTTAATTGATCATTTGTAACATGTAACTTTGTTTACAACATTGACTAGCTCTAGTGGAGAGAATTTGGTTAGTAATTTCATGTCCATGCTTATTGACTAGCTAGTTCTCATGTTCTAGGTGGTAAATCCCTCTATTATTGTCATTCTATAACCATTAGTTGATGATAATTTGAGTGGCAGTGATTGAATTGAATATGTCATAAAACAAGTGGGCTTAATTGTGATCAATTAATATTATCCCTCTCCATTTGCATCTTCACTCTTACATAACCTTGCAAGAGTTTTAGTTAAGTAATTTAGCTAATGATAATTTAGTTAGTTATAATTTATTTAGTATAACTTAATTGAAGTTAATTAGTTTTTAATTTACTTGCTTACTTAGTTGCCAACTTAGTTAGTTTAGATTAATTATATTTGTTTTGTGTTCATGCCTCTTTAGTTGTAGTTGTAGTATAGAAATCGCGTATCCGTGACCGTAGGATTCGCATAGCTTTTATTCTCCACATTAGTGTAATTTGATTTCCATGCTACCATCTCCCTTTACTTTTATTGCATGTAATTAATTTATATAGTTTCTTTATAACATAAGACGTAGAACTGACTTAAGTGTACCATACTTTCTTGTGGTAATGAAACTCATACTCGTAACCGCTATAAGCGTCTAACGATTCGTATACTTGCAAAAGGTAAAAACACATGCACGCCCTATCATTTTCCGTAGTTTATTAGAAACCGGTCCGTGCGCTGCCAAATCTGTGGTAAGCTTTGTAAAAGAATCCACATTACCTGGGGTTAATTTCCTAAACCAGGTCTTGGCACAGTCTGTTAGAGTCAAAGGGAACATTCTGCACATCGCTGACCGGGTAGCTTCTAGATTTCCATTTGGTGGACAAAGCTTTTCATGTGGCTCATGGGGTCCTCTGATCCGAAATACTTCTCAGATGGCATTTTCAACTTGGTGGGTAGCTCTGCCTCCGGGATCCTTTTTGAGAAATGTGTGTTCATTTCCCCTAGGGGATACTTCCAAGTACCTCGGTGTTTTCCCTTTCTCGACTCCTCGAGCTCCTTTGCCATCTTAGTCATCTGGTCTTTAAGGCGTTTGGACCCATCATTCCTGGATCGGGCTTCTGAGCCTTCATTCTCTGAGGTTTCTGATACAACAATGGCTTTCCTATGCTCATCCTTCTAACGATGGTTCCCTATAGGATTCCTCATTGGCTTGGTACTCGCACCCGTATCGGGCTGTGGAGCTATCTCCTCTACTACTGGTTTAGCCGCTGGCTGGTTCCTCCTAGGAGGGATATCCACTACTGATTTAACCTATCGAGGTCTAAAATCTGCAAGGTGGTTTGGAATTGGAAGTGGTGGTTTTAGTATGTCGAAGATCGGTACTCGGGTACCCGGTCCAGCCTATCCAACAGTCTTAGGTGCTTCGAAAGGTATGCCTTGGGCAATCATCCGGAGGTGAATACTCCCCACGTAGGCGGCAGCCCGCTATTCCAAGATATCTCGATTGATTTTTTGAACAGCAGAATCCTGAGGCACGGAGCTCACATTTGATGGATGGACCGGTGCCGGGTTGTTATTCCTTGATCCCCTTCCTTGCCTTTGGGCTCTCTGAGTGGAAGAGTTGGATTGGGGTCCCGAGGGGTCGGGTTGTCCTTGAGAGGATCAAGGTCTCATCTTCTTTCTTTTTGGGTAGAATTAGATGGCTTCTTTGTAAACGAATGAGAGGATAATTCCCACAGACGGTGCCAAAAAGTGTTAGCTGAAAATTGTCACTGGGTGAATTTTCAATTAACAACTTTTAGATCGTGATCGGGGTAGATCACAGCCAAAGATAGATACCTCACCGGATACCTGTAAATACTCAGTAAAATAAACAAGACATAATGGCGATTAAAGATGGAGATAAATCCCTGTAAATTGGAGAGAAATTGTTTTATTAGTCAATCAAAGCAACACATGGTACAATGGGTATTCCTATGAAATATTTCTGGTAAAAAGAGTTTTTCTGACACAGTAGGCAATGACAATCTCGTGCTAGTCGATAAGTGGAAAAAGACTGTAAGAAGTCGAGTCAAAAGTTGGATTCTGGATCCCCCTTAAGTCATGAATCTATTTTCATTTATAGGCCCTGTTCCTTGATCATTACTCAGGGAATCAATCAGTTAATTTAGGCGATCAATTAAGCAATCAACGGGACATTAATGGTGGCCTTATTTCAGGTGCAAGAATGATTCCCATAATCGGGCGATTTTGTTTCCTTCTTTGGCGATATTTGACAGAGTTGACTAATCCCATTCAAAGTGGAGCTTTAAGGTGGCCGGAGAAGTCAACCTACCTTATATTAAAATGTCGACGTGTATTGTCTTACTTGTATCATGATTCTGATTCTTTGGAGTGCTAGTTATTTTCTTCCTTAATAGTCTTCTCGTCATCTTGATCCTCTATTGCTTGATGAACTGGTTCCAGGAGTGGTCTGGGTATCCAGGTACCTTGCATCTTTACCAAACAGTGGTGCCAACATTCTTTGAGTATCGGGACATCGGGGTATCGAGGTACTGTGATACCGGATAGTAACGGGGTACTAAGGCAGTGCAGTAGCGAGGTCTTCAGGACCTTGCTTTCTTTGCCTCCTGGTATTTAAGGATCTATATGGCTTTGACTTTGATCTAGACTTGCGGAAGGCATATCAGGATATACTTGTCTGGTTTTTTTTCGGGGTAGCTGGATACCCCTTACAGCATCCTACTACTCCAAATAATGGGTGAAAATTTCTTCTTTGGATCTCTGCCTTTTTTGGCGTTTAACAATAGAATTTTTATAATCCTTCACATTTGTAACTAATCATTGTAATTCCAAATTATTGATACTAAAAAAGAATAAAAGAAAAGGAAAAAGTAAACATTAATGACTAGTATCAATTATTTGGAAGAACAATGATTATTTATCAATCATTCTACTCATACTACCATAATCTGTTTGTTCATTCCATTTAATTTTCAGTCATTTTAATAAATAGATGTAGAAACTTTTAAACGGAAATTTTGTAAAAATTGATATATACTTTAAATTAGTGTCGAATAAGAAAAATATTATGATAAAGTAACGATTTGAAAATTAAATGGCACCTTTTTGAGGTGGCATTTTAAGACTATCACTCTTTCAATAAGTTGAGTTTAAATGCCACCTTAAATGGGGTTCTTAGAAATATGCCATTCATAGTAACCTTCGTCACTATTTTGTATTTTGTATTTTTTTCAAAATCCTCCATCAATGAAGGTGAAAACTTCCATTGGAGATCGAAATCGGCGTCTAATGGAGGTCGAACTACCTCTAATGGAGGTTGAACATTGTTCGACCTCCATTGGAGGTTGAATCGATCACTGATGGAGGTCGAATCAACCACTAATGGAGGTTTCAAGGAAGAAGATGAAAAAAGCAATTGGAAAATTTTATTTTTGCCCACAAAGTCTTGAAAATTACCAAAAATCTCGAAAAAATTTCATTTTGACCCAAAAAGTCTTAGAAATTACAAAAAGTCTTAGAAATTACCAAAAAGTTTTGGAACTATCTGAAAAGTCTCGAAAATACTCAAAAGTACCTGAAAAGTCTTGGAGATACATGAAAAGTTTCGGAAAAAAAAAATGAAAAGTCTCGATAATTACCTGAAAATTCTCGAAAATAACCCGAAAAATTCTTGGAAAAATATGAAATGTATCGAAAATTTATGAGACTTATTGGAAAAAATAAATTTTTTTCAATTTTTCTTTTCATCTTCTTCTTCAACGACCTCCAATGGAGGTCAATTTTTACCTCCATTAAAGGTCAATTTCGACCTCCATTGGAGGTCGATTTTGACCCCCATTGGAGGTCGATTGCAACCTCCAACAACCTCTATTGGAGGTCTGTTATCAGACCTCCAATGGAAGCCCATGAAGAAGATGAAAAAATAAAATTAAAAATTAAAAACTGAAAAGTAAATAAAAAATATATATGTAAAGTAAGGGGCATTTTTGGAAGTTCAATTACTTTGGTGCCTTTAAAACTCTAGTCATTAAAGCGGTACTACTCGTGCAACACTACAAGAAATTTTGACTTTCCCTACAAACCATATTCATCTAGAAAAGATCAAAATTCGTAGGGAAAGGTTTTACCCGACGAAAATTTTTCATCAACCAATTAGTTGGGACATCATGGTCGAGAAATGTTTGCCCGACGAAATTTTGAGTTTCGTCGGCAGACGAATTTATAACCTTAGCCGACACATTAAAAATTAATTCGCCATCCGACCACCCAACCGTCAACCGCCGTCGGCCCACCCACTAGCAACCGCCGGCCCACATAATATTGACAATTAATTGTCGTTATGAGGAATCGAACTTGCAAGCTCATATCAAAGTGGTAAGCTTTTACTGCTGGACTACAACACTTGATCTGTTAACATTTGCATTATATTTATATATAACCTATATGAGTTGTTAGAAAAAAAAAAAAAAAACATGTTAGATAAATTTATATATATTATAAATTAACAATAATAAAAAAAAAACAAATATTCCATATAGTAATATAAGTTTTAGGGAAAATCTTCCCCCATCACCATCCCCATTTAAATGTAGTATATATTTTATTTAATCAAAGTTTTAAGTACCACATGTCCACTACTAATTAGTTTGGTGGTGGTGGTAGATTTATCCAAAAAAATTAATTTTAATTAATCAAATTTTAATATTTTTTTTAGCATATATATATATATATTTTAATTAATTAATTAATTTTATTATATATATTTTTTTAATTTTAATTAACTTTTCCGTTCAAATACAATGTTTGTTGGGAAAAAATTTCCTTAACTTTTCCCTATGAATTTTGAGTTTTATGGGGAAAAGTTACCTTTCCCGATGAAACTCATTTTGTGGGGAAATGTTGGGAAATTTTTTTTACCCTTAATCGACGAATTTTGAGTTTTGTGGAGAAGTGTTACATTTCCCAACGAAACTCGTTTGTGTGGAAAGGTTGGGAAAAATTTTGTACTCGTAGCCGATGAATTTTGAGTTTTGTGAGGAAAGGTTAACATTTCCGATGAAACTCGTTTGTGGGGAAAGGTTGGGAAAAATTTTGTACCTTTAGCCGACGAATTTTGAGTTTTGTTGGAAAATGTTGTCTTTCCCGATAAATTTTGAGTTTTATGGGAAAAGATTGCCTTTTCAGACGAAACTCGTTTTATGGGGAAAAGTTGCATTTTCAAACGAATCTTGCTTTGTCTCCTAAAGTTTTATTTGGAAAGACTAGAATTCTTGTAATGCAACACCAAATCAAAAGAATGCAAAAACCCCCTATTCCCACGATAAAGTAATGCTACATGATCGGGGGTATAAAAGTACCTATTTTATACCCCTAATTCTTATTAATTTATGCTTGTTTCTTATATAAAACCGGGTATTTAATAGATTAAATAAGTGTTTCAGGTAAATACGAAAGTTCAGGGGCATTGTTGTCATTTTAGACAAATCAGAGGCTAAAGTGAAATATTCGGGATATTATTGCATATTATGTGAATAAGGGAAATGATCAGAGGTATAGTCTGTAAGTTGCCAGCCAAGCCACAACAGCGCACCACGTCACCATGCAAAACGCTGCCGTTTTGGGAGGGGTGCGCATCAGCCTGACGTCACGTCAAGTCGTCTTCCACCTAAAGTCGGGTCGACCTGACCCGCCAACAGACCTGGTTCGACCAGGCAACGACCTGCAACTTACCCCGCCAATTCTGGCCAGTTTCCAACGGTTTTTCCAACCAAAATCAACCCAGATTTCTAGAAATCCTCCCTCCGATCACGATGGACCCACTTTCAAGCTCCTATGCAAACATTTTCCGTGTCATCCAAGTCTCCAAGTTCCATGGCAAACCAAGCTTTCAAGCTCACTTCCAGCGGCCTCTTGCCCGCTCAATTGTGTCCAAACCCATTTGAAATCAACGGTTTCATGCCGAGAGAAAGTTCCCGCGGACCAGAAGGCCACAACTCGCGGCCAATCATCCATGTTTCATCGCGAGTTCGTCTGGAGAGCAAGAACCCATGAGCTCGACTCACTTGGGAGATATTTCATCCAAACCATACCCAAATCACTCCCCATATAAATATACAACTTTCCTAACCTTAAACACATCCCTAATATCCAACAAAAGCTTACAAAACCCTAAAGTAACTAGATTCTCACCAAGGAACACCATCTCATCTTAGCTTGTACTTATATTGTGGGTGGTTACATGTTGATTGCTAGCTTGGGAAGAACAAGAGGAGCTTGATTATTGTGAAGACTTCACCAAGATATTGGGTTGTCTTTCCTTCTCTCTTAATTCCTTTAGCTTGTTAGAATATGTGTAACTAAATTATTGATGTTGGATTTGATGTACTTGTAATATTATCTATGATAATAGTTGATTATCTATGTTTAGTTGTATATAAGTGTTTGTATGTTTGTACCCGTATTTTCGAACCGATTAACTCTTTGTCCATGTTCTTCAATTTTCAACATTGAGGACAATGTCGAGTTTAGGTTTGAGGGTGTGGACACATATGTGTCGTTTTTTGTTGTGAATATTATGTTTGTGTTTGCGAATAAATTTTTACGAATGAGCCATCTTTGAACAAATTGTTTGAATGAGATGTTTTGAGTTGTGCCGTTGAGGAGTTTTTTGAATGTGTTAATTGCTGAGTCTTGGCTAACTATTGTTAGTCTAGAATTGCTTCGCATAATGTGAATTTAGTCCCTTTCTCTTAGTGTCTAAGTGGACGAGACTCCGTACTCGATTGTTAGGATTAATAGTGGAGACTACCCGTGAGCTTGTGCCTTAGCGTTCATTTATAAGGGTATATGTTTCTAGTCTTAAACACTCTTCGAATATGTTTTTCATTGTTATCTCATTGCATCAATTGCATTGTCTGCCTAGAACATTCATAAATGTGGATAACATGTTGAATTTGAATTCCCATTGTAGACTGACTTCTAGAAATGATATTAGGACTTTGTTATTGTTTCACGACTAAAATTGCCTAAATACATCCGTATCCCTATTATGTGTGCTTCATTGCAAATATGGCTTAAACACTAAGCCTTCACCCATATCACTCACATCACCTAGATATCCTAAACACTTAACTTTACCTTAGTTATTAATCTTGTCAAGGTGTACAAATTAGAAAATTCAATTGATAAGCTCTAAAATTTGTAAAAGCGTGTACTGAGACGTATTTTATGTTTGTGCTAAAAGAAAGGCTTTCAAAAATTAAGTGTTAAAAATAAAACACTTAAAGCCTATGTACTTCAATGCAATGTTACTCAAAATTAGAGTAACCAATTAGCACAAATCAAAATTAAAATTTTAGCCTAGATGCTTGTTTGAAAATGTCAAATTTAAAGTTATATAGAGCTTAAGATTCTAAAGTCTAATGTATAAACACCTTGGCTTGATTAGTAACTTTCCATATGCTTTCCATATTCCATCCCTACCATTCCATACACCATATATTACCCTTGGCCAAATTATGAATTAGGGAGAGTCTGATTTATCTTTTAGGAAGTCTATTTTGGGAATACAAGTTTTTATATGCTCTACCACGTTCATGGCATTCAATTCTTTCATGAGATCAATTCACTTATAATGTGCGTTATTTTGAATACTCAAATGCGTTACATATTTGATTGATTTACATAACTTCCAAATCGCATGCGTTTGATAAAGAGTGTGCCTAGGACTTTGAGAGAAAAATAGAGTGAAATCCAGTGAGGATTAAAGTCGAGGCGAATTACATCCGAAACATTCGGGTATGTTGAATTTGATGCTATGCCATTTAGAGTGTGGGATTTGCGTGTGCATTTCAGTCAGTTGAATGACTTTAAGTTATTCTCCACTCAGCGATTTTCACATGTGTTACTCCTCAAATGCACAACTTCTTGATATCTCATTTTGAATGGCTTTCGCAACTTGTTTTAAATTGTAATTTTTAATTTTTAGCTTTACGTTTGTGGGTATCGTAGCGGTAAACCCTCAGGAGATTACACTCCTCCTACTAGGGACACTTAGGGGTTTAAAAGGCTTGTGGCACGAGTTAAGTGCCATCGTTTCTCCCACGACAGTGGACTAGCTTAGTTTATATTTATTTATGCTTTAGTATTTGTTTATTTGTTTTGTTTTGCTCTAGGACTATCAAAAGTTAGGTTTGGGGGTTTGATCAGGGTATAGGGTATAAAAATACCTATTTTATACCTCTAATTCCTATTACTTTATGCTTGTTTCTCTGGTAAAACCAGGTATTTAATGAATTAAATAAGTGTTCAGGTAAATAGGGAAGTTTAGGGGCATTGTTGTCATTTTGGATAAATCAAGGACTAAAGTAAAATATTCGGGATATTATTGCATATTATGTGAATAAGGAAATGATCTGGGGTACATTCTGCAATATGTCAGCCAAGCCACAGCAACGCGCCACGTCACCACGCGAAACGCTGTCGTTTTAGGAGTTTTGTGCGTCAGCCTGACGTCACGCTGATGTCAGGTCGTCTTTCACCTACATCCGAGGTGACCCGAACCGCCATCAAACCCGGTTCGACCCGGAAAAAACCCGCGACTTACCCAGCCAATTCCAGCCAGTTTCCGACGGTTTTTCTGCCAAAATCAGCCCATATCGCCGGAAATCCTCCTTCCGGTCATGATAGGCCCACTTTCAAGCTCCCATGCAAACATTTTCCATGTCATCCAAATCTCCAAGTTCCATGGCAAACCAAGCTTTCAAGCTCACTTCCAACGACCTCTCTCCTGCTCAAATGTGTCCAAACCCGCTGGAAATCAGCGGTTTTATGCCAAGAGAAAGTTCCCACGGACCAGAAGGCCACAACTCACGGCCAATCGTCCATGTTTCACTGAGAGTTCGTCCGGAGAGCAAGAACCTGCGAGCTCGACCGACTTGGGAGATATTTCGTCCAAACCATGCCCAAATCACTCCTCATATAAATACACAACTCCTAACCTTAAACACATCCCTAATATCCAACAATTACACCTAAAAGCACAAAACCCTAGAATAACTAGATTCTTACCAACGAACACCATCTCAACTTAGCTTGTATTTAGATTGTGGGTGGTTACATGTTGATTGCTATCTTGGGAAGAACAAGAGGAGCTTGATTATTGTGAAGTCTTCACCAAGATATTGTGTTGTCTCTCTTTCTCTCTTAATTCCTTTAGCTTGTTAGAATATGTGTAACTAAACTACTGATGTTGGATTTGGTGTGCTTGTAATATTATCTATGATATTGGTTGATTATCTATGTTTGAGCTTCAATTTATGTATGTGTTGATTTAATTAACCAATTGATCGACATGTAATACAATTTAGGTCATACATGAATGATTATTGAGGTATATGTCTTTATTTTAAGGTTTAAGACAACTTATGAGCTTAATTGAAATCAACTTGTTAATTGGGTGATTGAACTTGTATACCAATATCCTAACATCTCTATTCCCACACCAACTCACTCTCATTATCACTTTTACATGTCTATCGCATTAGTTGGTAATTAGTTAAATTAATTAGTGTAATTTAGATAATAGTTGTTGGTAGTTTAGTGATTAGGTTAGTTAATTGCCTAAGGGATTGACAACCCTTAGTTGTAATTTAGTGTAATTTAGTTGTATTTAACTTAAGCCACCTTAGTGTAATTGTAGTTTAGTTGTTAGCTTGTGACCATTGCCATTTGCTTTTCTTGTATATATATAGTGTAATTAGTGTAAATATATTATATATAGTATATAAGACCTAGGACCGACTTAAGGTACACACCTCTTTCGTGGGAACGAAACCCATACTCATAACCACTATACGCGTTTAACGATTTATATACTTACGAAGGGTAATAACACACGCGCACCCTATCATTTACGACAGTTTTTATAACTGTTCCGTGTGCGTCACTAAACGTATAACCCAAAATTTTTATTCAAAAATCAATCAATATAATGTAACAAGGGATTTATCCATACTATGCCATTCGCTAGCTATATATGCACAAATAAAAATTATAAACTTTGTGTAAAATAACAAGATAAGAGAGTTGATGTTCATGTCTCTTTCGATGTACTCTTGAGATGTAAAAATATAAAACAAATAATACATCGGAGGAAATTGATAAAAATAATCCTCTAAAGTTATTGATTTTTTTATTTTTTTTTTAACTATAAGAATTGTTTCTCATGTTTTAAATCAAATAAAAAAAAAAAAATTGTTTTACCCCGACAACCAAACATTACATTAATCCTCTAAAATATTGTATGCACTTGTTTCATAACATTATATATGAGACGGCCTGATTAACAAATGTTAAGTGGCACAAATACCAAAAAAAAATATAGAAATTAAATTTCCTCGATTTATGTAATAATATAATACTTAAAAAAAAAAAAAGAACATATTTTTTTTAAGTTAAACAAACTTAATCCCTCATTTCTCTCTCTTCTCTTTTCTCCTCCATTCCCGTTCGACTGTCTTTCTTCATCTCTCTTCTCTTTCTTCTCTTCTTTTCTCTTCTTCACACCAACGAACAACTCTTTTCTCAGCGATTAACATGAAACAACAACCGATGAAATCTTTTAGATTTTATCTTTTGTTTATATAAGGGGGTATTTTGGGCATTACACATTTGATGTGGTTAAAGACATAAAAAGCAATGCACAAGGGTTAAAAACAAATTTCAATAGTTTTATTTTGTTAATCTTACTAATTACCCTAATAATTTTGGGGCCTACCAATACACAAGGGTCATATAGTTGCAAAATTGTATATATATATATATACAGTTCTTTTTTCCTCAGTGCGTCCTGATATAACTCCATCAGTGCGTTGCATGTGGGTCATAGATTATGGAGAAGTTTTGACAAGTACATACACTTTGAGTCAAAGCATGTAAATCTAATAGTCCACATCCAACGCACTGATGGAGTTATATCAGAACGCACTAACTTGAAAATTTTCCTATATATCATTACAAGAATTTTGGCCTTTCCAGACAAAACTTTAGGAGATAAAGCAAGATTCATCTGGAAAGGTAACTTTTCCCTACAAAACGAGTTTCGTATGGAAAGGCAACTTTTCCCCACAAAATTCAAAATTTGTCGGCTAAGGGTATGAGTTTTGTCGGGAAAGGTAACCTTTCCCCACAAAACTCAAAATTCGTCGGCTAAGGGTATAAAATTTTTTCCAACATTTTCCCACAAACAAGTTTCATGGGGAAAGATAACCCTTCCCCACAAAACTCAAAATTCGTCGGCTAAGGTTACAAAATTTTTCCCAACCTTTCCACACAAAGAAGTTTCGTCGGGAAAGGTAACCTTTTCCCACAAAACTCAAAATTCGTCGGCTAAGGATACAAAATTCTGCTGAAATTCAAATCTGACCTATGTTCACATTCAAGTGCACATCTCTAAAAATACTAAACATTATTTGCTCAAATTTTTACACAAGAAAGTAGATATGCAAAAAAAAAAAAAACACTTTTCATTCAGAAAATATTCCAAAAATCGATTTGGAAAAGTGTGAAAATGAGCGATGAAAAAAGCTCACTCGCGGATTCGCTTCGCTTCTGACTTTTGACTGAATGATTGATCATAACTTTCAAAATACCGTCCAAAACTTTACGTTCTTTGTATCGTTGGATTTATATCGAAAAATCAAAGAACTCATTGTGGATGAAAAAATTTATTTCCTTGCCAAAAGATACAGTTTTTTGCATAAAATTAGAGCATCACTTCTGACCTTTGACTGAATAATTGATCATAACTTTCAAAATACCGCCCATAATTTTACGTTCTTTATACCGTTGGATTTGTATTGAAAAATTGAAGAACCCAACATAGACAAAAAAAATTTATTTCCTTACCAAAAGATATAATTTTAAGAAAAAAGTAACCAATTAGAGCATCGCTTCTGACCTTTGACTGAATAATTAATCATAACTTTCAAAATATCACACAGAATTTTATGTTCTTTATAACGTTGGATTCGTATCGAAAAATCGAAGAATCTGCTATAGACAAAAAAATTTAATTCCTTGCCAAAAGATACAGTTTTAAGGAAAAGGTTTGCACAAAATTAGAGCATTGGTTCTGATCTTTGACTGAATAATTGATCATAACTTTCAAAATACTGCTCAGAATTTTACGTTCTTTATACCGTTGGATTCATATTGAAAAATCAAAGAACCTATCATGGAAGAAAAAATTAATTTCTTTGCCAAAAGATACAGTTTTAAGGAAAAAGTTTGCACAAAAATATCTCTTGCAGAACACAAAACCATACAAAAAAATGAAATGAAAAATAAACCCACCCCTAAACATAATCTTACATTTTTTCATTAAATTGTAAGATGCATATAGAGAAATATTTTCAGTGTAGTGAGAGTTGTATTCTAAATCATGCTTATTACAATTGATGTCACTAGTCTCTTATAGAGTATAGACCCATAACTTGACTATATATGTTTTAAAAAATGTAATTTTATTAACTGTTCCAATAAATATTTTTACTATAGGTTTGTTGTAATAATTAGAATTTTGATTAGTGGATTGAATTTAAATTTATTTAACAAGTTTTTTTTTTTTTTTTTTTTTTTTTTTTTTTTTTTTTTTTTCCTAACAACTCATATAGGTTATATATAAATATAATGCAAATGTTAACAGATAAAGTGTTGTAGTCCAGCGGTAAAGGTTTACTACTTTGATATGAGGTTGCAAGTTCGATTCTTCATAATGACAATTAATTGTCAATTAAAGTTCGAATTAATTTTTAAAGTTTCAAAATCTATTCAGACGAATGTATAACCTTAGCCGACGTATACATTAATCTGCTAAAACTAGTTTTAGCCGACGAAACTCAAAATTTCGTCGGGCAAAACCTTTCCCGACCATGATTGCCAAACGAATTGGTCAACGAAAATTTTTCATCGGGCAAAACCTTTCCCTGAGAATTCTGATCTTTCCAGACGAATATGGTTTGTCTGAAAAGACTAAAATTCTTGTAGTGTATATATATATATATATATATATTATATTTCAAAGATCTATATTCTATCAATTTCTTATTTTAATTTTTTCATTTGTTTTGTTTATTACATTAATCTAATAATTGTTATTTATTTATTCAGTAATTTTTTTTTTAATTTTTAAATTGGATTGATTTAAGGGGAAAAAGTGTCACAAGCGATCATATGCTCAAAAACAATATATAAAAGATAAAATAAAAGTAAATAATAACAAAAAGCAACAAAGCCCAAAGATCTAGGGGGAAAACAACCTCAAACAAAAAGAGGCATGCATGCCACACCAAAAAGAAAAAAAAAAACATCAAGAAAAACGAAAAGACTCCCGACCCATGTAGTCGTTGCCAACTAAAGAAGAATAGAACGACGAGACGGAAAACCACTAAGAATCAGACTGAAGCTCCAAAGCATGTTTAGAAAGCGTATCTGTAACTTGATTCCCCACCTTGAAAATATGGGAAACCTGAAAATCCATCTGCGAGATTTGGAAGATGCAAAGCTGCCATGCCTGACGAACCCTCCAAGGAACCATCTCATAACGAGAAGAAAGAAGCTGAACCACATAAGAAGAATCACTCTCAAGCTAGATTTGATGCCACCTATATTTCCATGTAAAATTAATGGCCGTATACAAAATTTATTGATTCAATAATGTTGCTCAATTTATGTGATATAATGACTCTATTGAGACATCTTCAATTTAAGGACAAATATCAAATAAGTTTCGAACTCTTATACTTACAAATTATATGCTTCTTTTCAAGAGCATATATTCATTGTAAAAATTTCTCTAAGAGAAAAAAGGAAAAAGGTTTTTTTTTTTTTGACGGTATTTATCTATCTACCTAACTAGACCAGGTTTTTTTTTTTTGAAACTTTTGCCATTGATAAGATTCGAGCCCCAAACCCCAAGCCCGTACATCTACCAGTTGAGCTACACCCCTGAGGGCAGAAAAAAATAAAATAAGAAGCTTTGAAGGCCTTTTTAATTTAATCGCTAATTAACTATTATTTTCACAAAGATTATTAGTATAGTATTTTTTTTTTTAATATTACATGAATTAATTCGGTTTTTTTTTTTTTTTTCTTAAGATAAGGACTCGAACCCACAACCTCATAGCGTATGTGTTAGGGGTTTAACACCAGACTATTCTCATCTCGTCTACTAATATAGTAAATTGGATATTCTTATATATATATATATATATATATATGTATAAAAGATGAAAAAAAAACATTAGTAATAGATTAGTCACGCAATACTTGGTAAAAAAACTTAGAAAAACTTGAGTGGGAAAGACATATACCAGTTTCACTTGTGTTATAATACATAAAGACATAATGTACAGTCCTAGTGGTTCATTAATTGTTCGCATCAAATGGTTTGCTGTGAGCGAAGCGGGTGTAGTGTTTGCACCGAGGATTTTCTCAAACACTAGGTTTGGAGGCATATGTAAGGCATGTGCTTTCTAAACGCATACACTGTACCAATTTGTTATATAAAAACACTTCAACATTCAATATGTATTTCAACAACTTGAGACTATAAAACATACTTACGCAGTTTAATTTGTAAAAGAAAGTTACTTCACGTTATTTTAAACAAGCAAAATTCTTAAACCCAATAACTAAAGATCTATGGTTGTGTAAAACCATAAAATTACAAAAGATATGTACATCAAAATTAGTTTGGGTTTTAGATAACCTAATAGCTTACAAAAAGGGAGAGAACAAAACTATTGTGGTATTTCGTTATCTGCAACAGCACTGAACTTATTTTTTGTTTGTCCTTGTCTTTCAAAAGTTGTTGCTTTTATATGGATGAGGAAATTATCAAGATTAGAAAGTGTGGCAACACTTTCAATGTCAGTGATTCCGTCCTGTAAAAATTAAATTTTTAGAATTCAGATTTAGAAATAAATTTTTGAAGTAGGACAATAGAAATTGAAATTCTTCCACTAATAAAAAATAGTTAGTACTAATATACCTCATCTGTTTGTTCCATAAGTTGTTGTGCTAAGCAAGATAAAAAAATTTCGGCATTTTTTCCGAATAAAGTGCCTAAAATCGATCCAGATGCATCTTTTAATTCGACCTCAACACAACACCTGAGTCATAGCAGTTAAAAAAATATAAGATCTATTTAACAGATCAAAGAAGCAGACTATCAACATATTACTTTATGTATAAGACCTGTTTCTATAGAATCTATAAGTATGGCTGATGCAAAATGAGCTAGACGTAATGTTTGATGTGGTAGAGTCAAGACCGTAAGGGAAACCGGGTTCAATGTGGAGAAGGAAGTTTATGTGGAGGTTGCAGTAATCAAAGTAAAATTGTAGCTGGTGTGGCAGAGGTGGTTCAAATGCTTGAATCTTTGAAGTTTAGGAGTTGAAAATGCACTTTAATAAACATCATTATCAGAGGAAGTTTAAAGAAGGGGAAAAAAAAGATTTAGGTAAGCAGAATTGCTAATAAAAACAGAATAGTCTGTTTTAGCATAGATTAATGTTTAATGATTTTCGATTATTCTTGTATGAGAAACCAGTTCAAAAACTCTCAAGCTGGAAGTGGTTAGAAAAATAAAGAATAGAAAATACCTTGGTGTAGCCCTGACATTTTGGCGCTTGCAATAAATGCATACAAACGATTAATCATATTCTGCCCCGGTGACCTTGTTGCATTGGTTGCAAGACAGGTACCAAAATTTTTGGTTTAAATTTTTCACTGTCATTGATGCAATCACCCAAAAATTCATTTGCTGCAATTATATATTTCAAGTTGTTATAATAATATATATTTCATATAATACGCCAAAACATGTGAAAGAAGTAGTGATAAAAGTAAATTACCCCTGGAAGTAAATTTTCTATTTGGGCAATCTCTATCACATGTTCTTCGGAAGGGGTTGTGGAGGAAGATGCAGAATTTAAGTACGACTTTTGTCTGATTATATCTTCAAGCAGAATTTCATTAAGTACAAACCTGTTATAATATTAATATGTAAGTTTAATGATACAGAATTATAATATATAAAAAATATTTATAGGTCAAGAGTTAATCACCAGAGTGTAGTGCCATTGCTTCTGAACTTTCTGGGTTGATAATGAAAGAACTGGCTGCTTTTGTTGCCAATGATATTCCTTTGAATATAGATGTCTTTTTTCAGTTGAGAGTGTCAAAAATAAATATTGTAATAGGTTTAAATTTTATAAAAAATGCATACCATTATACGACAGAACTTTTAAACGGGCTGCTATGATGATCGGCTTTGTTCTGATAACTTCAATAATTTCAGCAGCTTCATTGGCAACAAATTGATCCCAAAAAGTTAAAAGCATTGGTTTTAACCTAAAAAAATTCAGAATTAATCCGATTATAATTCTTCTGTCAAGTAAGTATTTTGAAGTAGATGAAGAATAATAAAAAAAGCTTACTCTTGATCGATCACTATGATTTCTTGAATGATTGACAGTCCTTGTTTTGTTCTTATTTCACGAGCAGGTTGTGTATCAATTGCTAAAGCAATGATATCTAAAGACAGTAATAAAAATAATAATAATAATCTATTATTAGCAATTGTATCAATGACAGTTTGAAAAAGGAAATTTTGGAAGTCAAATTCTTACCAACTTGTGCATTATTGTCCTTGTATCTTTCTAGATCAGCAAATGACACAAAACTGAAGGTTGATGGGATCACTAATTTTGCTTCTACAATTTCCTTATTCTGAGAACCAATCTCTGGTTATGTTGTGACTGGCGTGGCATTGTTTTTCCAACGACCATTACTTTCACTGGCCAATTCTTAGTCGCAGGACAGATTTCTTTTGTCAGCTTTGTTGGCTTTGCCATTTCTTTTACTGCAAAAAATAAATAACTTAATTAATGAAACTTATGCATCACATATCCGTATATATCAAAAAGAAAGATGTAAGTATATAAATTACAAGTTTACAACTGGAAAAAATCAAATGACATTGTGTTGAGGACCTTGATTAGGATCCAATAACAAGCCCTAACTTGTACCCAAAGTTAGATAGATTTGAATCAAATCACTCACAGAATTGAGCGATTGATTCTCTAGAATCAGATAACGGAATTTACCTAGCCCTAGCCCAAGCTATTCTAAACAAATAACTTAGAAACGCTGAATTCAAAAGAAATAAGATGAACCCTAATTGAGTCAATTTTATTGATAAAACATTCAAAAGATCACAATCCTAAAAAATATAGTTATATTTATACTAGAATTAATCATCTATCCTGACTATGACAGGATTAGTCTAAAATAGTAAAATAATCTAAATCATAAATAAAACAATATAACTAAAATAAAAATAAAAGAAATAGTCTAAAGTCCTTTTCCAAAACAGTATCAATTTCCTTATAATTCAGGAACCCAAATTGTATCTCTCGTCACTCAAACTACTACCATCAATCTGGGGTTTGGACCGCCGTTCCTGACCGCCGTTTCACAACTCTTTTAGATTTTCTAATGGTCTCAACATTCCCCCGCTCTTCAAAAATGCCCTTGTCCTTATGGGAAAAATCTAGAAAACGTTCTACCATCTCGTCATAGTCTTCCCAAGTAGCCTCTTCTGTAGGGACCCCTTGCCATTTAACTAGAACCTACCACACCTTTGTCATGCCACGTCCCTTCTTCCAATTGCGATATCGGAGAGCTGTTATAGGCCGTATCAGCAAGTTACCCTCTGTATCAAACGCTGGTAAATCACTTGAAATGAGACTCGGGTTTCCCACTCTCTTTTTCAACACGGTAACATGGAACACCGGATGTAATCTAGAAGTAGACGACAACTCTAACTTATAAGCCACCTCACTTATCCGCTCTAACACCTTAAAAGGCCCATAATACCGTTGCGACAATTTCACATTGAACTTTTTCTTTAGAGATTTCTGCCGGTACGGTTGAAGTTTGAGATACACGAAATCTCTGAGTTCAAAAGATACGTCTCTTCTGCCTTGGTCATAATACTTCTTCATTCTCCCCTGAGCCTTCTCAAGCTCCTTCTTCACTTTAGTTACAATCTCGTCTCTAGCCATCAACTCTTTCTCGACTTTTTCGTTTCGAGCTGTTCCTTTCTTATAAGTGCTTAGCATCGGTGGCGGTCGCCCATACATTACTTCAAATGGACTCATGTTAATTGAAGCATGATGTGACGAGTTGTACAAGTACTCAACCCATGAAATGTACTTTTTCCATCTCTTTTGCTCCTCATGATAGTAGCACCTTAGGTATTGCTCAAGAGTCCGATTTACCACCTCTGTCTGTCCGTCAGTCTGCGGATGGTAGGAGGAACTTGCCTTCAACTTGCTCCCCTGCAAAGTAAATAATTCATGCCAAAAAGAACTCATAAATAATTTCCCTCGATCAGTCACGATACTCCTCGTAATCCCATGCAATTTCACCACATTATCTACAAACGCCTTAGCCACACTACTAGCGGTGAAAGGATGTCTGAGCGGAATAAAATGGGCACCCTTGCTCAACCTATCCACCACGACCAGAATTGACTCGTAACCACCACTACTAGGCAGCCCCTCTACAAATTCCATAGTCAAGTCCTCCCAAATTTTCTCCGGTATCGATAATGGTTGCAACAACCCCATAAGGCGCCTCTGCTACCTTCTGACGATCTCTATCATTCACTACTGCAAAGCATTGGGCATCCCCTTTGTAAAGCCTTTCTATCATCTGAGCTTCACATTGTTTAATTTCTTTAAAAAGCAAAGCAGCCCATGTTCTTTTTCTTTCGCCCAATTTGAATTCCATTGTCATGGCATCAAAATCTGTAACCACCTTAACGATACTTTTCAACCAAACGTTACTTAACACCACATCTACTCCCATTAGCGATAACACATGCAAATCAGCAGCAATCCTAACTCCTTGCACGTTCATCTTCACCTTGTGAACCACTTCCTCACACTTAAGTTTTTCCCCATTAGCCATATTCACATCAAATGGTTCTATGGCAGCCCCTCGCAGTCCAAACTTCCTTACGATATTCGCGTTAATGAAATTGTGAGAGGAACCAGAATCTACCAGTATCGAAATCTCGAACTTACCAATCCATGCCATGAGCCTTATAGTAGACGGTTTCGAAACACCAGACATGGCATTTAAAGACAACTCGACTTCACAATTATTTTCTCCATATTCAGCTACCCTCAACTCTCCCTCCATCACTAGTGGCTTCCTCATTACTGATAACATCATTATCTGAATCACTTGAGTCAATGATCATAAATATCTTCTCGGTTCGGCACCGATGGTCTTTGTTCCATTTCTCCCCGCATTTGAAGCACAAGCCCTTTTTGATTTTCTCTTGAACCTCTTCCTTTGTCAGTTTTTTTTACATCTTTGCTTTCCTTCTTGGAACTATCCTTAATAACTCCTTTTCCCTTCCAAGAATCTCTTTCTGACTCAGATTTAAAATTTTTACTCTCAGAACTCTCCTTAAACGACTTCTTGTCATTGTAGTAACTATCCTCTAAAATCTCCGCCATCCTCATTGCTTTGGTCAATCTTTGAGGGTGCTTCAGTTTCATCTCTCTTGCTAACCATAGCTTCAACCCTTTAATAAATATCCCCAATAACGACTCCTCTGACCATCCCGTGACCAGAATCTGTAATCGGCGAAACTCCTCAATATATACTAAAACCATTCCTTCCTGTTTGAGCTTGGCCAACTGCCCATGATGATTGACAACCGGTGATGGTCCCCATTGAGTCAAAAATTCCCGCTCGAAAGTCGTCCACCCTATTTGTCTACCATCTTGCTCATATTGAGCTTTGATCCATCTCCACCAGCTATTAGCCTTTCCATCAAGGTAGATGCATGCAGTAGAAACCCGATTGGCTCTTGCCATTTCGTATACCTGAAAGTAGTGCTCCACCTTGTCCAACCACTCATGTTCTCCACCATTCAAATGAGAAAAATCGACCTTCGGCTTTCTAGGGCCACGACTATAGTGCCTTTCTCTTTGCCTATCACCTTAATATTCTGTAGCATCTCTCCACGGTTCCCTTCGCTGCCTATAAATTGGTCTTTGGCCTCGAGGTCTCCTATCCAATCTCGCATCTTCCTTAGTTCCATCGTCCATCTCTCCTTCAGAAATCTCGTCATGCAACCAGCGCTCCACCATTAATGGCCCACGTTCCACATGTCCTCCTCACTTAAACCCTTCACAATTTTTGACCGGTTTGGGCTCGTCTACCTTACCTGAAGAGAATTCTGCCTTACGCCATGAACTACGTGATCTCCTTCCATCCCCATGAGTTCGTCTGCCTATTGTTTCCTTTCCCTTGTTTTCAGCCAACTGTCGTTCAAGTCTCTCGATTGCATCATTGTTTGACCTCGTCAAATGTGCTATGGATGTCGTCAGTTCTGATAGGGACTTGAAAATCCGATCTTGATTCTCCTCCAAGGCTTAAAACCGCTATTTGTTAATCTTCGATCCACTCCCTTTAATAATAGAATCCTCCCCATATCCCTTGGCCTTTTTTTTTTTTTTTTTTTTTTTTCCGTTTCCTGTAGGCCGCCGAAATCTCTCAACGAAAGCACCAAATTGTTGAGAACCTTGATTAAGATCCAACAACAAACCCTAACTTGTACCTAAAGTTAGATAGATTTAAATCAAACCACTCACAGAATTGAGCGATCGATTCTCTAGAATCAGATAATGGAATTTACCTAACCCTAACCCAAGCAATTCTAAGCAATTAACTGAGAAAAGCTGAATTCAAAAGAAATAAGATGAACCCTAATTGAGTCAATTTTATTGATAAAACATTCAAAAGATCACAACCCTAAAAAATATAGTTATATTTATACTAGAATTAATCATCTATCCTGACTATGACAAGATTAGTCTAAAATAGGAAAATAGTCTAAATCATAAATAAAACAATATAACTAAAATAAAAATAAAAGAAATAGTCTAAAGTCCTTTTCCAAAATAGTATCAATTTCCAAATAATTCAGGAACCCAAATTGTGCCTCTTGTCACTCAAACTGCTACCATCAATCTGTGGTCTGGACCGCCGTTTCACAATTCTTAGATTTTCAAACAGTCTTAACACATTAAAACTTTTATATTTAAATGTAACTTGCATAACATTATAAAAAAAAAAAAAAAGGAAAAAAAAAAGAGGTGCTTATCTTAAACCTATTTAAGCAGTATATATACAACTATATACAACTACAACCTAATGCAGCATTTCCAATTTTTTTTTTTTTTTTCTTCAAACGTCAATAGATTTTTATTTCAATATTTTGTTGTGTTTGCATGTGGGTTTGAATTAACAATTTGAGTTTTGTTGCTTATTATTAAAAAAAAAAAACAAAAAAAAAACAAAAAAAAAGGAAAAAAAAACTCCATAAATCACTATCCTCGTCATTTCCAGAAAAATGAAAACAATCCAAATAAAAAGTTGAAGCAAATTCGTAGTTAAAAAAAAAAAAAATAAATTCATAAATCAAATACCTTTTGAAAGATAAAGCTAAGTTCTTCAAAATCTAGACCTCTCTTTATTGTACGCAGCTCTCTGTGTATCTCCACTTTTTTTTTTTTTTTTTATAGATATCTTTTTTAAACTCGGCCACTGATGTACCTATACAATAGGTAGAGTGAGTGTGTGGCAACAAAGGTATAGATATCCAGGTAAGTCCATGCAGATATTCAGCAAGCAAGCACAGCTGGAGATACGAACGCCTCCTTTTTTTTCTCTCTTTTTCTCCTCTCAATCTTCTATCTCTCTCTCTTGATATCCAAAGTCCCAGATACAACGCCCTTGTACTTGTGTGTTGTGTTAATTTTTAGGGGTTATTATTGTAAGTCCTGCTTTTGTCATCTAAAATTTCTCTCCTGGAACTCGTGATTGCCAGCTGAAGCTTCTGGTGTTATGTATCAATTTTCTTTTTTTTTTTTTTTTTAAAAATAAATAAATAAAAAAAGACCATCAAATTAAAGCAGCATGATTCATGAGACACGTCTTATATTATGACCGTTTTCTTGTAGATATAATCATCATTTTTTTCTTTCATTTTTGCATAAAAAAATATTCAGATGGTAAATTATAAGTAGGATATCAAAACGGTACCTAACCATATAATGTGAAAGACCATTTTATCCTTGCTTATATTTTTTATTAAAATAAAATTATGTCATTTCAGAATTCTCTAAAAATATAAATGTCATTTTACTTTATTAATAATTATAAATAAAATAAAATAATAAAATACCATATATACCCTTTATTTTCTATAGATTGTATATAGATATATTAAGTATTATACATAATTTTTGAAAAGAGAAGAGTATATAAGTCTATTTATAATTTTAAAAAAATCACAACAAAATAAGAGGGTTAAAAATACCTCTTAACTTACTCTTTTTGTATAGAGTGTATAGATGTAGGATAATAAAAAGTAGACGGTCATCTACAGCAGATTGGAGAGTCAAAATGGTAAACCAAGTTGTGAAGGCAAGTCACTGGATGCATGAAATGTCTAAAATTCCCTTAGATATATAATATATTCAGTTGGAAAACTGACACATTACCGAGTTTTTTTTTCTTTTTTTTCTTTCTCTTTCTCAATTATGCAATCTCAAATCTCAATTAATATATTTGACTTTCTTTTACTTTTTGTTAATTTTTGTGGGTAATAAATTATTTTGGAGTAGTACTTGCTGATTTCAAATTTAATGTGAAACCTTCTCTTCAGTTTGAGTCAAATGGAGGACAAATAAAGTGTACTAATTTTTCCCTTACAGATGAACTTAAAATAGAAAATTTGAGACAAGTAAAGGCTTTAGAACAGGAAAAACCACATAACTCTCAAGTAATAATATGTAATAATATATATATATATATATCATTAATTTTTTTTTTCTTTTCATATGTTTGCAAGTAGAGATGCATATTTTCCCCCGGGCTCCAATTTCCCGCGTCCCCATCCCTATTTGGAGATTTTTTTTAGGAAAAATGGGGAAATTGGAGGGGGGGGGGTTGAAAATCATCCCCAAATAGAAAGGGGGGCTGGGATGGAGGGACCCCTCTCCCTCCCCATTTCCCCATTTTCCCCACAATTATATTAAATTGGGGATGAGGATGGGGGGAGGTCCCCCATCCTTATTTCCCCCAAACATATAGAAATATAATAATAATATATATTTTTTAATTTTTTTTTATTCTTTGAAAACCCTAACTTTCAAAGTATATATACACATTTTATATAAAATGCACTAATGATTTTTATTTTGTATTTGTAATGGAATGTTTGTTTTTTTAGTTTAATTTGTAAATTTTAGTCAAACGAAGAAATTTAGGAATGAGGGAAACAGGGAAATGGGGAATTGGGGATGAGGATAGATATAAGTCCCCCCAAAATTCCTCATTCCCATTTTCTCCAAATGGGGAAATGGGAGGTATGGGAGAAAGGTTTGGGAAGTGGGGATGGGGATAGGGAGACCTATATCCATCACCATTCCCCAAATGTGTATCTCTATTTGCAAGTAATAATAACGTATAGAATTCCGTACCTAATTTGTTCTCTAAATGTATATAGATATAGGAATATGGGAATGCTTTCAAAATTGATCATGATAAATTTGTTTTGGATTCAGAAGAAAAATTCTTTCTGTTTTGGACCTTTTGGTTAAGAAATTATTGTAGATATGGATCGGATGTTGGGCTTATTAAAAGGAAGGTATGAAGTATCACATAACATGTTAGTCTTTTGTTGACTGTAATCAACTTGCATGCTTCGGGCACTAAGAAGTGACATCATAACAAAGCCAAGACTCTCATTCACTTCGTTTTTTTTTTTTTTTTTTTTTTTGAACTATTATAATTTGGGTTTTGATGGAATGATGTAGGTGATTTGAATCTACAACCTCATTAATGTAGGTACGTATGTATGTGTAGAGTATACTATTGTATCGACCTTATCTTGTTTTTATTCCACTTTATTGGAGGTCGGGGATATGATTTGAATCTACAACCCTATTGATGTAGGTGTGTGGAGCATACCAGTAATAGATCAACCTCGTCTCTTTTTCAATATTCCGCTTTGTTGGTTCCAACTTCGTCCATGCTTAGTTTGATACAAAAATACACAATCAATTTGAATATTACAAGATATATTAATATTGATCTGTGTACGTGAATGTAGTATAGCGGGAAGCAAGGCTTTATTGTATTTCCATGACTGACATCTCATCATCCAGGGACTGGTTGCTTTGCTTGTAAGAAGCCTGTAAAGAATCCACATCTATACACATAAAAGTTAATTTTAAGTGAAGTAATGCTGCTGAGTGCTGGCTCAATTCAATTTGCAGAGACCAGAGAGATTCCTGCTTCTTTTTTTATATACAGTTCTTTTCTCCTTAGTGTGTTTTGATATAACTCCATTGGTGCGTTGCATGTGAACCATAGATTATTGAGTCAAAGCATGTAAATCTAATGGTCCACATCCAACGCACTGATAGAGTTCTATCAGGACGCACTGATTTGGAAATTTTCCTTTCATATATATATATATATATATATACGGAAATTTTCCTATGAGGATGCTCTGATAAAATTATATAAGGATATTGAATGTGAGCCACTCGTTTTACATACTTTGAGTTGGTATGTATGCACTTGTCAAATCATTTTTATAAATGAGTAGCTCAATATCCTAATAAAGTTATATAAGGATGTCTTGATAAGAACGGGACCGTATATATATATATATATTTATTTATATATAATTTTTTTAATTGTTAGTTTGTCCTGATATAAAATATATATACTAGGACAAAAAATGTGGACCATTATATTTACATACTTTGACTCAAAATGTATGTACTAGTTAAAACTTGTTCATAATCTATAGCCCATATTCTTCGAAAGAACATATATAATAATAATAATAATAATAATAATAATAATATTTTGGAATTAACATGGGCTCCATATATAGGTAGGAGGTGGTCAAAGCAGTACTATTCCTCATTTATTGAGAGAGTTTATGTTATTTTATGGTCAGACTGTTGTTGCTTTCTACCTTGATTTTTTTTTGGAGGTTTGTCTCTTTATTTGTTTCATGTATACTCATTATTTATTCATTTTATTTTTTTTATTTTTGTTACCATTAAATGGGTTCAAATGCTTTAAAACTACTCTCTGTTATATTTATCTAACATTCATCCAACTCCTGAAATATATATGTTTTTGTAAAATTTAGGATCCCACGCTAAAAGATCGGCTATATTTATGCATAACATAACACAATAAATGAAGAAAAAAAAAATACCCATTTTACAAATATGTGTAGGGAGATTTCTTCTGATTTCGAAACCGAACATACAGTGTTTTATCTCAAGAGGTTTTAATAATAAATTACCTGATCGACTCGTGAACAAAAGTCGTACAAAATGTAAAAAGGGGTTGATCGTGAGTTCAAGAAAAAAAAGACAAAAAACACAACAAAAAATGGAATTTAAAGGGTTACTGGCAATGAAACAAAAGAGATGACCTAGACATCTTTTATCATTTCAGCATGATTAAATTGTCTGATAATTAGCTGGGGGGACCAGGTCAGTTCTTTTCTGCTACCGATTTATATTGATTTTAACTCGTGCTAGCGATTCTACTCTGCGCTCTTGTTATTATTGTTGGAAAAAATGGTGAATGGGTGAATGAGAAATTAATACTCGAAGTGCACCCATTGAATTTGGAAAATAATGAGTCGAGTCCCACATTAGCGGAAAACAAATGCTTAATCAAGTGTATATATATCTAATTACTAGTTTAGTTGATTGCAAGCATGTGTAGCATAATTACGTACCACGGGTTCAACAATTTGTATGCGAGCGTGCGTCCTGCGGATGCGAATACAGCAACGGTTCGAACCGCATTCAATGATTCAATTGACAAATTAAAAGAGAATAGTTCTCATATTAATTGACCATTGCTTTCCGTTGATTTTAAAACTTTCCTCCTTTGTTTGTTTTTTTGATAAATTGCCTGAGTGCCATCTTTCTAAAGAAACGTAAAAAAGGCAAACAATATTCTTTCTTTGTAAGAAACAAAAACGGCTCTTCGTCTCATGTTTCTGGTCTCTGTGCTCTTCATTCTTGTTATTTTTCTTCCTATTTTCGGTGGTAAGTTCTAACCATATTTTAGTTTGTAGTCTTGTTAAACACGTACTACTAGTTGAATCGTTGTATTATGGGAGATAAACGCCAAACACATACGCTCTAGAAAAAGAATTTATCTTAAGAACATCGTATAAAACACAGGCTTTGATTTTAGGTTCTTTTGAACCAGATTTACGGATCATACAATTTGTATTGTATTTGATCATTATTTTGTTGTCTGTTTGTAATCCAGAATAATGAGAATTTTTATAACAGTTATATATATATTAACTAGTTTACAGCCTACACGATGTGAGGGCATTTTAAAATACGCAATCGACTTTAATCTTTAATTATCAGAGATTATATAAATATAGATATAAATCGGTAGATAGTTCCCCAGTTTGAAGAGATTAATGATGGTTACTGACACCAAATAAGTAAATTTTTATAATTCAAACATTATCCAAAAATATAATTATTAAAAAGAATAATATAAATATATCTTGTATACAATATTAAAAAAGTTTACTATTTTAATAAATATAATTAGTTACGTACATAAATATTAAAATATAAAATATTATTTATTTATCAATTAAAATTTAAATAGTGATTATTTAAAATTATAAATATTTTGCTCTAAAATTGGATTGATATAAGTTGAAAAAGAAAAAAAAAATAACAGCAATAAAGAAATGAAGGAGAAAACAATTATTGAATTTAATTAAAAAATAAAATCTAAACTCAATCAAGGTCTAATTTTATTCATTTATTTTTATGGCTAATAAAAACTACCATGTTTAAGGAGATTATGAGGGGAAAGAATAAAGAACCCTCCTATGCCGTTCCTCCACACTTTTTCCGTTATTTTTTATTATTTTCTGAATTTTAATTATAATTATTTTATAATCTAAAAAAATAAAATAATATTTTTCCACAAATTAAGAGAAATGGAATATTTGGTATAAGTGGGATGTACTTACATGTTACACTATTTTGAAAATTCTTAATGAGTAAACATAAAAAAAAGAAAAAAGAAAAGAAAAGAAAAAAAGAATTGATGTAAATAGAATGTTTCAAGAGCGTAAGTATTATCACTCTATGATAAATTTAGAGTCAAACAAAGATATTACGTGCAAAAAATAAAATTAGAAGCTTCGTGATTTCCTTTGATAATAATAGTCAGGAATCAAGATTGGTGCGATTTGTTGACTGAAATAGTACTTTCAAAAGGAATCCAATGTTTAATATTTTCCGGGGCATTCATGTTCTTTGAGTCGCTCTCTTTTCTTAGTGCCTACACACCAATAAAATCAACCTCAATAAGTTCAAGATATGTAGACTTATAAAATCATCCAAAATCACTTAAAACAAAAGTACAGAACTCATAAAAACCATATCTTTCTTATCATTTTCAAACAAATCACTGAAAAAAAAAAACAATAGATCTCATAAAAACTATAACTTTCTGATCATTTGCAACATATTTCTCTTCTAATCCATCCAAAAAGAAAAAAATAACAAAAAAAATCAATTAAATCATTAGAAATACTCAAATTCCAATAACAACTAATAACTTAAAAACAAAAGCTTGATCATGGAAATCAAAACATAAAAGCCCATAAATGTTGGAAGACATAGAGAAACAAAAGACTTAGCAAATGAAGTTGTTAGAATATATGAAATTTTTGCTGGTACGAACTCTTATATGGGTGAACTTTTATAATAAAGTTGAAAAAAAATATATCAAATTGGAGCTTAACTACCTCAAAATCACCACAGCATAGGAAGAGATAGTTGGCAGGTTTTTTGTCTTTCTCATCCCTACAATTTTGGTAAACAAAAAATATTTAAGTAATATTAGTTTCATTGAAAACTGAAAAAAAAAAAAAAAAAAGAGCTGTCGCTAGAAGTACTGAAGAGACTCTAGGTTTGTGAAATAAGAATTTTCTGGTTACATATATTTATAAACACTACTACAAAATTGCTTAAAGAAATCACTTATTTAAATTGGTTTTTATGTAACCGATTTTTAAAAAAAATTAGAATTCGGTTTTTATAAAAACCGATGTCTTAAATATTGGATTTTCAAAAGACATCAGTTTTTAGGAAAACCGATATTAAAAAAAAAAAAAAAGTTTAGACATCATTTTTTATAAAAACTGATGTCTTAAATTTTGCGTACAAAAGATAACGGTTTATATAAAAACCGATATTAAAAAAAAGCTTTTAGACATTGGTTTTTGATGTGGATTCAAAAACAAAATTCTACAATGCAAATCTAACTTATGTCTACATTCAAGTGCGCATCTCTAAAAATACTAATCATTATTTGCTCAAATTTTGACAAAAGAAAGTAGACATGCAAACAAACACTTTTCAATTAGAAAATATTCAAAATATCGATTTGGAAAAGTGTGAAAATGAGTGAAGAAAAAAGCTCACTCACGGAATTGTGAATCGCTTCTGACCTTTGATTGAATAATTGATCATAACTTTCAAAATACTCAGAATTTAACGTTCTTTATATCGTTGGATTCATATCAAAAAATTGAAGAATCCAATGTGAATAAAAAAATTTATTTCATTGCCAACAGATATAGTTTTAAGGAAAACGTTTGCACAAAAATATCTTCAATCGCTTATGACCTTTGACTGAATAATTGATCATAACTTTCAAAATACCGCCCGGAATTTTATGTTTCTTATACTGTTGGATTCGTATCGAAATATCAAAGAATCCAACATAGACAAAAAAATTTATTTCATTGCCAAAAGATACAGTTTTAAGGAAAATGTTTGCACAAAAATATCTCTAATCGCTTCTGATTATGACCTTTGATTGAATAATTGATCATAACTTTCAAACTCCCGCCCAGAATTTTACGTTCTTTATACCATTGGATTCGTATCAAAAAATTGAAGAATCCAACATGAACAAAAAAATTTATTTCGTTGCCAAAATATATAGTTTTAAGGAAAAATTTTGCATAAAAATATCTCTAATCGCTTCTTACCTTTAACTGAATAATTGATTATAACTTTCAAAATACTGCCTAGAATTTACGTTCTTTATACCGTTGGATTCGTATCGAAAAATCGAAGAATCCAATGTGGATGAAAAAAATTATTTCCTTTCCAAAAGATACAGTTTTAAGGAAAAAGTTTGCACAAAAATATCTCCAGCAGAACACATAACCACACAATAAAAAATGAAATGAAAAATAAACCCACAAATAAAATTTCTTTAATTTAGAATTTTGATTAGTTGAGTAAATTTAAATTCATCAAACAAGTTTTTATTTTTTATTTTATTTATTTATTTCTAACAACTAATATAGGTTATATATAAATATTGTGCAATTGTTAACACATTCAATCTAGTAGTCAGACAGTAAAAGCTTACGACATTGACTTTGAGGTTGCAAGCTCAACTCCTCATAATGGCAATTAGTCCTCATTATTATTAGAGGTGGAGCGGGTCGATGACGGTGGGATTAATTTTTGTAATACATCAATTTTACATTAGGGTTTTTAAATCAGTTTTAACTAAAACCGATGTCTTTTCCTTGTTTTTACATCGGTTAAAAACCGATATCTTTTGCACTTTTTTTCTAAATCGCTCAAAAAGACATCGGTTTTAAAAATTTTAAAAACCGATTTCTTCCATTAAAAAAAACCTATTTATTTTGTGTTTTTTTGTAGTAGTGAAATAGAAAGAACCAATGAATATTTCATCTAAATAGGCTTGATAGTTGTGGAAATGAGTAGTCATAATTTATTATTGATATCTAAAAGTTTCCTCTTAACTCATATATATAATGATTTAATTAAAATCAAATTCATTAACAAATAGTAAATTAATGGAGAATTTAAATTTATAGAAAATTGTGAAAATTGAAGGGTTTAGAAAGAACCCATGGATCTTTCATCTAAATAGGCTTGATAGTGGTGGAAATGAGTAGTCATAGTTTATTAATGATATTGGGTATCTAAAAGTTTCCTCTTAACTTATCCATATAATCATTTAATTAAAATCAAATTCATTAACAAATTGTAAATTAATGGAGAATTTACATTTATAGAAAATTCTGAAAATTGAAGGGTTATTTTATTTAAATTTATTAACATTATATATATATTAAAGGAATAGAAAGTATGTAAATGCATGAAAACTTCCATAAAATTTGAAATTCATATTTAATAACCATTAAACATTAACTTTCATCTATGTTGTTTTCCCTATTTTGTTTTTGTGTGCCTTTTCCTTTTCTGGGTTATGTTGTCTTTTGCTGCATTTTGGCGGTTGTAAAAAAAAAAAAGATATTTACTATTCATTGTGTTTTGTATAAAACATCAAGGTTCGTATATGATATCCAAAGCAATTAATTAATAACAAAGTTTAAAAAAAATTAAAAGAAGAATTAAAATAAATATAAAACTATAGTTATTATTATATAGAATTTAATGATAAAATTACCGCATAACCACACATGTCAAATTTGGAACAATAATTCTTATCAGCAATTAATATGGCCAAAGCTCCTCCCATGGACATTAAATAATTAATAAAAATTTATGATAAAGCCATTACATGATGATACGTGTTAATGTGAGGTTATATTTTACTATATTATATAGATATTTGTATGTATAATATATGTGTAGGGGGTCGACTTAATGTGGATCGGGTCGGGTTTGTGTAAGGCTAAAGCAACTGGGTCAAGCTTGTCAAATGGGGGACGTCGTCTTCTCTATGAACCTGCAAAATAGTTACTCTGTCGAATAGAATGTGTTGTCTTCTTCAAGAATCTGCAAAAAAGAGTGAGTGAGTGAGTAGGAAGACCGATAAAAAGAAATAATGAAACTATAGATGATTTCTTAGCTTTAGGTGTGCTTAAGCTGAGCGTTTGTTATGCTTGGATCGTGATTGAATACAAAATTAGGTCCCGGTGACCGGAATGTCAATAAGCAGAGTTTCAAGATGCTAATAAGCTTGTTTTTAGTGATGATTTTCAGAGAGGAGAACTGTGAATAAACTCTTTCCTTTATAGGCTCCCTCTCGCTCCTATGTTCGTGTAGATTCAATTCCCGGTTGATTGAGGAAGGGATTTCTGGAGAGATTAGCTCTCCAAATCGGCTGTAACAACCGTTACCAATAGAAAATGGTAACCGTTGTTTTGACTGAGTCATTGACCAAAATTTAGATGATAAAGAGTTTCGGGTCGACCCACGACAAGTGGGCATAAACCGAGTTTTGGCAAAATAGGAATTGGGCCTTTATATTGGGCTCAATGGCAATTTTTGGCTATTACAGTTTGTCCCCCACTCTCTGAAGAAGGGTTTACTGATTTAGAAAGTGACTTTGGTAGAGTTGACTACAACTTTAGGGTTATGTTGATTTGATCGGATGAGTTAAAAAGTGATTTGTGTTAAGTCGATAAAAAACTTAACTCAATGTCGTTCATATTGACGTTTGCATGATAGGCAATTTGGGAGACTACTTCCCTTGTCGAGTTGAATGCCAGTTTTGACTAGTATGAAGATTGCTTGGTGAGAGTAACCTCACCTTCGTGTCAACTTGTCGTCGAGGATTCTGTGTACCATATGGATGGGAAGTCCAACCGATGGATCTGAAACGGTTTAGTTTTCCACTACTAACGTGGTGCCTCGTTTTTTATGCATTTAACCAGGTTTTGAATTTTAAATTAACCAAGGGGGTTGCTTTGGTTAATGGGTAACTGTAGTAGTTGCGATACATGGCATATGTGGTTAAGTTTTGGTTTATAAACAAATACTTAATTACTAAGCTTTTCCACATATATTCTCACGTTTTGCAAAAAAACAAAGAGAGCAACGTTTCCAACAGTGAAAATATTCTTCTTTCAATGGAGATATTTGTAAATCTTTACCGGTTTGGTTGATTCCCCAGTGATTTCTATTTGAATTTTTTTCGAAGGTAAGTAAAAGACCTTCGTTTTCGTTTGCTATTTTATTTGTATGAAGTTTGTTTTTATGTTTTCAATCGGGGTATTTGCATAATTGCTTTAGGATTTCGCCTATAAATATTGCATATATTCTATGAATTCTTCATTTGATTCTCAAAAATTTTGACTCAATAATAAGTTAAATTCGCCTGCTTGGTATCTCGCGTTTATGTTTTTATTCGTTCGACTTATCTTCAAGCATGAGTAGGGAGCTAGAAATTTAGTTTTTAGAGATTTGTGTAGGAGTATTACTTGCATTTCTTTGTTCTTGTGATTTCATATTAAATAACTGACTTTGCGACTAGGTCAGATCTAGTTAAATGGTTTTCTTACGAGATAGGCTTGTTTGAGTGTATAATGTCATTTTAGGGCATTGGATTTGTTAGTTGCTCGACCTAGGTTAGTCGTGGTCTTGTTGGATTGGATTGACTTCGATCTTAGGCATTGATTGTTTGCAGAAACCCTAAGTTTTGATTATAGAACTTAGCTGGTGCTTGACTTTTGCATTTTTCGTATTTGTTAGCAGTTGGAGATATCATGTCAAATGATTCTACGATTTTTGATCCGGCCTTTTCTAGGACCCTTAGCAATTTAGAGAATGAAATCGAAAAGGGAGTCAACTCTGGCGCCAAGGATGTCAAGTGACGTGTTTCTGTAGTGGATCCTGTTAGGATTATGCTCAATAGCAAGAGTGTAATGTTGTAATTAACAATCTTTTTCATATTAATAAAGTGATTTCTGGTTTAACAAATCGTATAGCATTTATAGTTTGTATTATAATTGTCAAAGTAAATAATCATAAGGTCTAAAGACTATGGGAAAAGAAGAATTGTTCGTACATCTGGATATGTATGTGGTAGACACAATTCTTTAGTTAGTCTTGAATATTGTTCACAACTTAAGTTAAAGGTTGGGCACCTTTATCTTGTTAAAGTTGTAGAATTCTTTTGCTAGCATTTGAGTGGGATCAAATGAGATATGATGAGTCTAAAATCATCGGAGTGTCTTCGAGCAAAAGGATCTAGTGCACTGGGTGCATTGAACTGGATCACAATGAAAAGCTTTATCTAGAACCGTCAATAGATAATAGTCTTTTCATTATCGGGACAATCGGAGAGTCTATCTTAATCCTGAGATAAATGATGGACTTATGGTTGCAAGTGATATCATTTGAGTTATCAATGAGTACGATTATATCGCATAGTCTATCCTCGATAGTTTGGTGATATTCATTTGTTAATCGATAGAGGACTTCATTTATAGATATGGACATCGTGGCTCCATTTAATTAAATGAGAGTATAATATCATCATATGGATGTTTTGAGGTAATTGGATATTAAATCTCAACGTTGAGTTTTCAATAGTGTCTATTGAAAACATGGCTTCTGGACAAGTCAAAATATCCAAGTTCAAAACGTGGTCATATGAGTAAATATGGTAACTTGGAGAGTTATAGGCGGTCTATGAACTCTTGGCGATTACTGATATTAATCACGAGGATACACTATCTCCAATATGATTGTCTAGGGTATGAATGAGGAGCATCTTCCTTTTCTATCTTTATTTAAGAGTTCAGTTTTAGCTCTTTAGTGGAATGAGTTAAAATTAATGGATCGGACCTAAGTGAATCATTTGTTGATTGTGATTAGGTTATGTCTATTGAAGCTTAAATTTAGATGGCCCGCCAAGATCCCCAATCCACACGGACTTGCATGGATCACTTGATATATTCTACCGGACCAATTTAAGGGTCCATCTAGAATTGCATTTAATATATTAAGAATATAATTTGCACATTATTTAAGTAATGGGCTGCTCAATTATATTAATATATTAATGAAAGACATGTGGGCTTGTTTCTTTTAGTAAGAATGGGTCTGGTTCACATGTGGGCTTTTTTATTTAAAGTCCAATGGATTAAATGAAATAGGAAAATAATATTAGGCCCATCTTATATATAAGTGGGGCGGCTAGGTTAAGGTTTTGACCTAAAAATATTATTTTGTTTCATTTGTTTTAATTAAATAAGAATTAATTGATTTATTGATTAATTGTTTAATTAAAGAAACAAATCTTTCCTAAAAGTAAAAGACATGTTTGATAAGTAAATAAATAAATTAGTATTATTTATTTAATCAAATAAGGAGTCTCTTTTTTTTATTTTTTTTTTTAGTCAAATAAAAGAATAAAAATAAAAGAGTTGGATTAGGGTTTGAAGTCTATAAAGTTAAAAAGAATTAGGGTTGAATTTCAGTCACCCTATATAAGTGACATGATGAAATTCGGCCAACCCTAATTAGATACTACATAGAATTCGGCAACCCTAAAGGAAAAAGAAGAAAAATTCGGCCAACCTATATATATGTTCTTATAGGGTTCGACCACATCAATGAATTGATGCTTGAGTTTTTATTTTCTTTCTTCTTCTTCTTAATTCTAAGAGAGTTTTTATTCTAGAGAGACAAAAAGGAGTGAAAAATTATTCTTTGATAGTATACAATTGCTTAAACATCAATAAGCTTGTGTATACGATATCGATCTAGGTTCACGCGAGTTTCGATCATAAGATTGTGAACTCAAAAGTGACCGGAATAATTTTGACATTCTTTTGATTGTTTTGTGACTAACAAAGAAAAGAAAGTATTTGTTTGGTCCATTCACAGGTTTGTAATTCAAAGGAAAGGGAGACCACGCTCCTAGGTGATCCACGTTCGTGCTCGGATTGAAGGTCTTGCGGATTACCATCGACGTAAGTCAATCGGATCACGCGACAAGAGGTAATTTACTTTTGTTGATATATATGCATGTTTATTGATTAAAAGGGTTTAAGGTTCATAAAGGAAAAATTTTAAAAGTCACTAAATCGTCTTTAGTATCGCTTCCGCTGCGTGTAACACTTTTATTTGTTTATTTTTCCCTACAGACCACTGTTAACATAAATAAAGTAGGCATGTTAGAGCAATGGGTCGTACACGCTATTTCACAGCTTGTTGAATTCCTGAAGCATATAGAGGCCAGTGAGCTGTCTTATTTGGGTAGGCCGTTAGGCATTCTTACAAGGGATAATCCAACGAGCATGTTTGGTGACGATGACATGGATCATTTGTGAATGACGTACAAAATTCCCGATTCTATAGAACTTCGTGCATCGAAAGAGTATAAGCGAGCTGATTAGGATATTCAGGGATGTATATAGTTTTATGAATATAACTTTTGACAAGGGTTTAGATTCTCGGTACCTTCCTTGGCTAGACGACTGTTAGTGTATTTCGAATTTGCCTTTGCCTAATTGATGCCGAATAGTTGGAGTATTCTTCTAAGCTTGACCATCTTCCATGAAAGGAGAGAGCTAAAGTTTAGGTTAGACTCTCTCCTACATAACTATTATTTGAAGTAACATGTTCATGAAAAGGGTAGATTTATGCTACATTTGAGGTCTAATGCTTAACCACTCATTACCGACCTTACGACCAACGACTGGAGGTGGAATGATACCTTTTTCTTCGCTAGAGGTCCTCTGATAGACAGGTTGTTTGGGAAGCAGAGATATTCCTATCCTCGTATTTGGAGTCAACCTGGTGAGTGTCAATCTTTCTATGTCATTTAGATTAGTTTTGAGTTTCCCTTAGTTTTGACGAGTACTTGTCTTTGTAGACTTAGCGAACGAAGAGTACAAACCACCTTGCCCTGATCCTGCTAGGCGTATTAGTAGTGTTTTGGCGATTCCCATGGAAAAGATGAGTTAGAGGGTACTGATGTAGGAAGGTAAACTTAGACCTAGTAGTCTGTGGCATCATTCGACATGGAATATACCACGAACACCGTATCCTCATGTGAAATAATTTGTGTCATATGCATGGATTAGAAGAAGTCTTGAAATTCTCTTTAGAATGGAGTTTTTAATGTCTGTAACTGATGTCGAGCGTCGTTTTATAGAAAAATTGATGTCAAGAGCAACATTCATGATGCTCAATCCTGCTCAAGCGCTGAAGCTTCAGAAGGAAGCTATGGCCAAGAGGCGTGTGGTAGAGACAGTTAAGAGAAAAGCTACAGAAGAGGCATCAAAGGAAAAGATGATAGAGCTTTGTAAGATCCTTGATTTGTATTGGCTTGATTCCATTGCAGAAAACTTTTTTTTTTTTTTTTTTTTTTTTTTTTTTTGTAATGGTTAATTGCTTAGGTGATTCTTGATGAAAGGAAGCTTCAAAGGGGAAAAGCAACTTCTCATGCAAATATCGTCTTCAAGAGGAAAAACGCTTACTTAGATGCTAAGGTATCAAGTTACTTCTTCCTCTTGCAAGGTGTAAATGCACATATACACATTTCATTATGTGTGTCCCTGCATCATTGTGCAAATATTTGGTATAACACATTCACACACATTTAAGTATGCACATGCATTGGACTCGTATTGACTAACATTGTAGATTTGTATATTTTATAACTATTGCTTAGATATGACATACTTGTGTGATATTGTGTTTATTAGTTTGTGTTTCTTATATTTTTGACTTGAACATGATCTTATTTGATTCCTTATTGAATCCCGGTCATTTCGGTTACTCATTCATTAGGTTTCGAGTCCAAACGATGTAGCTACCCTACTTTGTATTCTCATTCGTTGACTTGTTTTCGTCATCGTTTTTCGAGATAAATTCTCAAACTTTTGCCAAAGTTTTGTATTCATTGTCATGTGTGAGGGAGTCACAATTCATAATCCGAAGACAGATTCGAAATCAAAGTTCGGAGGCCCAGATACGGCCGAAGAACGTGAGAGGAGCAAGCGTGGCCAATAGCCAAGCTTAGAGGCCACATGTGGATCACGGCCAGCATGACCCTCTGCCCACGTGTGCCACACTCACCCTACACGTGGGTGAGTAATGTGTGAGATCTTGATTGGTCCTGAAATCCCTCTCTTGAATTCTTTTAAATAGTCTCCTTTCCCTCCCATTTCATTTTAAGAAGAAAATTTAAAAAAGAAAGTGCAGAATTTTCTTTCCAATTTTCCCTCCAATTTTCCCAACTTCCAAATACCATAACTTTCTCATTCGGACTCCGAATTGAGTGATTTAAGTTGGAGAATCTTCATATTCAAGTTCCCTACCTTTTCCAAAAAGTTTTGTAGCTGTTTGATTGAGTTTTGTGATGGTTCTACCCTCAAAACTGAAACTGCATGCCATTCCTAGGTATTGAATTAAACTTTGTGATTTCATCTTTTATGATCTTCAATTACCTAGGGTTTTCTTCTTCTATATGTATGTCTATGTATGATGAATACTATTGAGAAATATAGCTTCAAATCAAAGCTAATCTAGTCTAATTAGAGACTTGAATGTGCAATAGTTTTCTAGAATTCTAGTTTTTCACATGTTTGTGAGTTGTATTGTGATTAGCTTGATATCTAGGGTTATTTTTGTTTTGATTGACTCATTTTATGATTAATAACCTTAGCATGTGCTTGGAGCCTTTTATTAAACAAATCTAGGATTAGCACATTTGATTTTGTGTTTAGAGCTAATAAGGATTTAATTGATTATTCATTATATCCTTGCTCTAAATACTTGCTAGAATATTCATTGATCATATTTTTGTGATTCTAGTACTTTTGTGTATGTTTCTGATATCTTGAATATGTGCTTCATGTATATGATTTATTCAAGTGTTAGCTTTGTGAATGAAACTAAGAATCACATGTGTTAGGTGTTTCACATGCTATAGGTTTCAATTCATGTTTTTATGACTAGAAAATATTTGACTTGTGTGCTAACATGATTAAGTCTATGTATACATGATTTGTACTTGATCCATACATTTCATATGTTTATATATCATCTTGTATGATTGCATCACTTGGATTGTTAAACTAGAAATCATACATTGTGTGCTCATTGTCTGATTTTAGTTTCCATAGTTTATATTGATCATATGTCTTATGTTGATTGTGGTTTCATCGTTTGCATCACTTAGATCATTGCCTTGTGAAAAAGTTGAAGTCTTTTGTTAAGGTAAGTGAAGCCTTAATTTGAGCAAGAAGACTTGGCTAGGAAAGTGTTTTGGATAGCCAAGCAAGGAGTCTTAGTTAGGGTCAAGAGGATCCGGATAACTAAGCAAAAGTTTTAGCTAGGAGTTTGGTACTCCGGATGGTTGAGCTAGGGAATCTTAACTAGGATAATTTGTGATCTAGATAGCTAAGCAAGGGAATCTTCCTAGAGATGTGAACGTCTTGGATAGAAAGTTGCGTCCTAGAGGTGTAGGACACATCTTGGATAGGAAGTAGGCTAAATGGTTCACTAGGCCCGAGGGTAGACTAGGATTTGATAGCTTAGGGTGGATATCATGAATTTATAGCCTTAAGTGTGTAAGTCCTTTTCGTCATCGTGAATTGCATCGTCGGTGGTTGTAGATTCAACCCGTGGATGTTTCCTCTTCGGAGTTTTACCATGTAAAATCAATGTGTCAAATATCTCTATCTCTATCTCTTTATATTTGTATGTATGATTAATATAACTTGTTTAAGATCTTCATTTCCTCACATCCTTGTAAACAAGTTATTGGTAAAGAAAGAGATGCATACATTATTGGTTGAATCAACACTTGTCTCTTGTATGTTGAAAGTGTTTGAACGTTGCATCTTGTAATATTCTATATCATGTTGTATAGTTCTACTTAGTGTAATTATATTGTAATATTCAAAGTACAACTTGTGGAATTTGCTCTTTATTGAATATACTTGTATATGAGATACATTGTTTCTTGGTATATGTTTTGTAGACTAAGGGTGGTGAATTGAGCATATATGTGTTAATTGTTTTCTCATAACAATCATGTTAAAGGTTAATTTGTATGCTTACCAAGGTTTTAAAATAAGTCACGAAAGAGTTTTTAAAACTAGTATGTCAACCTATTCACCCCCCTCTAGGTTGTTTAGTATAACCTTGTAGATATTTTCAGTTGGTATTAGAGTGGGTCACTTAAAGTAATTAATGTGATTTGGGATCTACAAGGTTATTTACTAGGACAACAACCTTTTTGTCTATAATTGTATGTTATGGTTGTCCTCCTTTGTTGATTGGGAAAATGTTCGCTTTTGTTGAAAATGCTTATGAAAGACTTCACTAAGTCTAGTGATGAGCAAGCTTGTTTGGATTGTAAAGAAAGGTTTCTCTTCTCTGAGTTTTTTATTTAATGGAGTAGTTTCTATAAACCAGTATGTTCATAAAGTATGAATGAGGTTTATTTTTGAGAAGTTGAAACTTTTAGACCTTTTTGCCATTAATAACAAAGGTCACTAGGGCTGAATGAGGTTAAAGTGTTATCCCGGTGAATCCGAGCGAAGAGGCTAAAACGAAGAAGGACGTAGGTTATGCATAAGTCTTCTAGTTTGTCTTTTAATTTTTAATTTTTAATTTTATTTTATTTTTTATTTTTTATATATATGTAGCCTGGAAGTGGGGTTTAGGCACCCTTATCAATTTAATGACAATGTCCTTTTTAGATTGCACCCTTGTCCTGGTGATGAATCCCTTATATCGACCTTCACGAGGATCCCGTGAATCTTCGATTAGAATGTTGCTGGTTTTGAACATCTAATGATTTTCTTTATAAGAGGTCCCGACATAAAATCCATTCTATATGCTAAGTAGGGTAGAATTTCTGATACCCGATGAGATTACACAGTTTGTTTGATGACCAGTCTTGGTAGGTAACTTAAGTCACTTTAGTCCTAGTTTCTAGGTATAATGGCTATGGTGTAAGACAGTTTAACATTATGATGAAGTATTTGGACCCCGATAAGGTGTTCCGGTCCTTTTATGAATCGGTTCTGGTGGGCAACTAAGGCCATTTTGGCACCAGGTCTTCC
>CM069243.1:405854-435854 GCA_035582765.1 Acer negundo
TACATGGAGATCTTAAATGAGACGAGAATGTTGTTCATTTTTCTAATATGTATTATCATGAGTAGGAAAGGCTTAAGTAAAAAGAAAATTGGGGTCAAACTCCTTTACTTAGGCATCACATACGTCAACTAAATTATCACCAAATGATGTATGAGAGTGACTTAGCATGTATAGAGAGCACCCGTATGGATAGAAGAACTTTTTTCCATTTTGCGTAATCACCGAAGGGAGCAAAAAATATGGATGTTGAAGAACTAGTAGCTATATTTTTACATATTATATCTCACAATGTTAATAATAGAATTATAAGACGTCAATTTGTACGTTCCGGTGAATGTAGTCTTAAATGCTATATTACATCTCTATAAGTTATTACTAATAAGGCTAGAGCCAGTTCTTGGTGATTTAACTGATAGTAGGTGGAAATGGTTTAAGAATTGCTTAGAAGAACTATATGGAACATACATTAAAGTAAATGTCTTAGCATGATAGACCTATTTATCAAATCAAAAAGAATGAAATTGCTACTAATGTGTTACGGGTGGTCTCACAAGATATGCAGTTTATTTATGTTTTGCTTGGATGGGAGGGTTCGACTGTTGTCTCTGGAGTTTTACGAGATGCTATCTAGGACAAATGGGTTTAAAGTTCCACAAGGTAAAATTGTACCCTCTTGCATGAATAATAAAGCTTACTATATGAGTTATTGCTAACAAATTTTTAAATAATTTGTAGGAAAGTACTATCTATGCGATGCTGGGTATCCCAATGATGAAGGTTTCTTAACACCGTATAGAGAACAACGCTACGATTAGAATGATTGGACACTCCCAACTAATACTCCTCAAGAATTTTAAAACATGAAACACTCATCTACTAAGAATGTAATATAGAGAGCATTTGGATTGTTGAATGGACGATGTGCAATTCTTAGAGGTCGGTCATACTACCCTGTCAAAATACAATATCAAGTTACTTTGGCCTGTTGCCTTCTTCACAACTTGATTAGAAGAGAAATGCATGTGGATCCTTTAGATCATGTTGTACTTGAGAGAAATGCATGTGGATCCTTTAGATCATGTTGTACTTGAGGATAGTGACAGTGATAACGAAGATGAGGACATGAACAGTGATTGTTACACTGACATTGAAACATCAAATGATTGGACCATTTGGAGGGACAACTTGGCAAGATAAATGTTTGAGCAATGGCAGGGAAATCGATATCCATAGATATTATATCTATAGTGTTGCATATTTAACTTCTTGTATTATTAAGTTTGAATTCCTTTTTTTTTTTTCTTCTTTATGCTTACATTTCAATATTCTATGTGGTTGTATAACATTCACAGTTTATTGCTTATGACAATTTTATGCTTTTTAACTTTCTATATGTTTCATAATTTTGCTTTCATTATGGTTTTTTTTTATTTTTTATTTTTTATTTTTTTTAACAATCTATGTTTATCTTTGAACTATTTTTTTCTTTTATGATCATAATCTAAAGTAATTTGTAATTTTTTTAAAAAAAAATTCAAAATTCTATGATAAATCTATTTTTTTAAAAATAAATATTATAATCAATATGTTAATTAAAAATTCATTCAAAAGAAAAAAAAAATTCTTATGTTCAACCAAACACTGTTATTTGACACTCCTAAGAATATGACACAATATTCTTATGTACAACCAAATACAAGTATACAAGTTTCCTAGGTAAAATCTTGATAGGATAATTAGTCTGCCAATCTTGTGTTCTTTTTCCACGGATGACATACACTTTGCATCTATAGAAATTCTCATATTTCAGAAGAAAAAAAAATTGTATTATAACTTGTAATCCAATTGATCTGATGATATAGAAACCAAATTAATAAGATTCTTCTGGTATACTTTGGGACCATTAATAACTCCAAATGACAAAGACGTTGAATATAAAAGTGCTTGTGTGAATTGATTGAGTACATTCAAATTTATCAAAATCAATATTCAGTGAATTAATTATTATTATTTTTAACCGAATCGATATATACAAAGTAAAACAATATACAATTTTCAATACCAGCAACAATAAAATCGAAGTCGGGGTACATGCATGAGATGTCAATGTCAATTAGATGGAAGGTGGACTTTGTGGTATTGGTATTATAGGCTTTTCATCCTCCCAAGTTTTAAAATAAGTATAATAATTTAAAGTCGAAGCCATATATGAATGAATGCATAAATATTAATTATTACGTGTAATTAAGAGATCTTAGTCGTGACTTATGAATCTTGAGTTTAATTAATTATGACCTAAAATCATTCAAAGAGAGCCACTGCAAAAAAAAAATATGTTTGCTAATAAAATTCTAAAACTTGGGTCACCAATAATAAAAAGTGCTGTAAATGAATAATGAAGAATGAAGAATAAATGAGGTGAATGATAAATAATAAATAAGAATGATGAGATACATCAGAGAAGAGAGATGCGAGAGATCAAATAGAGAGAACATATGTCTTTTGTATTGAATATTGAAAACTAATTACAAATGATAATGATCTATTATATATATATATACACACTTGATATGTACACTTGAAAACTAATTGTATCAAAGAAGATAACTCCTCTTACTTGCTTACATCATTGCTTGCATCATCTTTACACCAAAGATTTGGTGACCAAGTTAGAAGCAAATGCTTTGGTGGTGGAAACATGTGGGTTGGCCTAATCAAATGGGCAAGTGGTTAAAATCCACATATTACAACATTCCTCTTTGGATATTACAACATTCTTCTTTGGATATTTACCACTTGTACTTTAATATGTTAAGAAAAACCCTGTGGGATAAAACCTTAGTAAAATACATATAATGATATTCTGGATATTGTGGGGTTAGATGTTCTCAAAACTAGGGGTGGACAAAAAACCAATGAACCGAACCGAACCGAACCGATGAACCGAACAGGTCCAATCTGTTTTTTTTTCGGTTTTTCATTGTTAACTGGTTCTGTTCGGTTCGTTTTTTAAAAAACCGGATATTTCGGTTCGGTTTCCGGTTCAAGGGTTTGAACCGGTGAACCGAACCGAGAACCGGTGTATATAATAAAAAATCCCTTTATGTTATAATCAAAACAACATTGATAGATAACAATTAAATGTTACACAGTCTAAAAGAAAAACTGCATATAAATAAATAAAAACTGCATTAAATGTTATTATCTAAGAGGATAACAGTTTTATGTTATAATCAAAACAATATTAATTGCACATTATATAAAAAAAAAAAACTGCATATAAAAAAAAAAATACTAATGTTAAATGTTACATGGTCTAAAAGATACATGCTACACAAATGTAAATAGTAAAATAAAAGGCCAAGAAATGAACAATCTTAGAAACTGAATTGATACACATACAACAATATTGTCTATTACTTTGTTTCATTCCCAAAACCGAAAAAACCGAACCGAAACGAACCGAACCGGTTCAATCGGTTTTTGATCGGTTCACACTTTTAAATTTTATCGGATCTGTTCACTTTTTCAAAAACCGGATATTATCGGTTCACTCGAAAAGTGAACCGATCCATTAAACGCCCACCCCTACTCAAAACTATCTCGTTAAAAACCTTGTTAGAAAAACCCAGTGGGATAAAAACTGATTGAAGGGCAAAAGAGTATAGTGTATATATGTCCAAAATTTATTGTTTTCTTCAAAACATTTCTCACTTTTATACTTTACTAGGGAAAACCTAGTGGGATAAAAACCTGAGCAAAGATATTCATTAATATGTCGGATCAAAGTAATATTTATGGTGATCTTTTGGATCAAAGTAACATATATACGATGATTAGCAAGATCAAAGTAATATTTACAATGATCTTCTTGATCAAGACGACAAATATACGATGATCAACTAGATTAATGTAATATTTATGATGATCTTTATGGATCAAAAGATTTTTGGTGTGCTTAGAGAATTGCCTCATTAAAACCTTTATCAGAAAAACCTAATGAGACAAAACCTAATTGAAAGGAAAAAGAATACAATGCACATATACCCAAAAATAACTAATTTACTTCATTTGATATGTTCCCCCTGATGGGACACTCCCCCTGATAAAAGTTCTTTTAAAATAATTTTCTAGATTGCTAAACTAGGGTACACAAATGTTAATTTCATGAAATGAAATAACATCATAAATAATTGGAGGGAGTATAAGCAAAGACTTGTTTTATGGAGTAATATCCATATAGAATCTTTTCAGAATCTTTTCAACATATTCTGATTGATGAACAAACATTCCATATGATCTATGCTCGACATTCAAGTCGAGACAATATTTCATTTCCCATGTCTTTTATTTTTAAACTCATTTACCAAAAATTCAAGAGTTTTCAAAAGCTCTCATGGAGCTTCAATTTAATTCATATCATCAACATATAGTGTGAATATAATAAATCCGGATTTTAATTTCTTTATAAAGACACATGGGTATATAATATAATTATTATACCCATATTTTATCAGATCTTCACTAAGACAGTTATACCACATCCGTCCAGATTGTTTTTAATCCATATAAGGATTTTTGTATGTTCATCAAATACAGTTTACGGGATCTCGATTTACATGCTTCTAGCATTTTAAATCCTTCCGGGATTATAAATATCTGTATTGAGTGAATCATATAGATAAATGATTAATACTACTAGAGGATGTATGTCAAGCCTTGTAAAGACAGCCAAATTTATCAAAAATTTAAAACGTAATTGTATTCGTCAGTACTGAATACCAAGTTTCTATGAGAAACCTTGTACTACGAGTCGTGCCTCATATCTGACGATCTCATTTTTCTCATTACGTTTTCCGTATAAAAACCCATTAGTATCCAACTAGTTTGACATCTTCAGGTGTCTGGAGTACTATTGGTTTAAATACTTTATGTTTAGCATATGAAGTCAATTCTTCTTGAATTGCTTCTTTTCACTTAGGCTAATCATGTCTTTTGTATACAATCATTGATATTATGAATATCATAATTATCATACTGTGTATAAAAATACATCATCAATGATTTATAGAAATTTTCTCAATTTCTATATTCTTGTATCTCTATTGAGATTTCTTCCATTTTCAATGGATTTAGCCATTTCATAGACTTGTATATAAATTTTTCTCAATTTCAATATACTTGTATCTTTGTTGAGATTTCTTTCCAATTTCAATGGATTTAGTCATTTCATAGACTCCGTATAGAAATTTTTTTAATTTCAATATACTTGTATCTCTGTTGAGATTTCTTCCATTTTAATAGATTTAGTCATTTCATAGACTTGTGTCTCATTAGATATATCAAACTCTTATAGAGTTGATTTAGAGAAAGTTGATTTATTTATAACTCAAGTTTTGTTTACTTTTGGGATCCCAATAACAGTACCTTTCAAAAAGGTTCACAGGCTTATGATATGCATCAGATGATTTATTTGTTGCTCTTATCTCTGATCATTCTTCAAGAACAATCACCCGACCGGGGTTTATAAAATGACAACTTATAAAATCTTGTTACCTTTAATATATCAGGTAACTGATTAATAATTATCTGATGATAAATTATCTTTCGTATTTGAGCGATACAAAGATTAAAATGAGACACATTTTTATATAGAGAACCGAACTGGTATCTCTATTTTGTATAAGAGTAACTTTTCATTTACTCTTTATGGAGAAACTTTCCATTTAGAAATTAATTAATATAACAATATACAGATTGTGTTTAGAAATATAAACCATCAGAAGTTTAAATGATCTAATTAGATGATAATTAAAATCAATATTAATCTCATAATGATATAGAATAATTATCTTAGATCATGCCAAAGATGCAATAGGGAGATATACAACACAGTCAAAATATCTTTAAAATGTGAGCAATTCAATGACCAATTACAAGTTGTAATGGTAAATACCGATGATAGGTAGTGAGTCATAGATGAATGCATCAACATATAATATAGAATGTCTTATATAAATATTGGTAATTGTATTGAAATAATAAAGTTCTCGTAATTACCTAGAAACGTTTGATAAGCGATTTCACTGATCCATTCTGATTATGAGTACATGCGAAAAGCTGGATGTTGAATGTCGATCTCAACTGGAGACGTTTGATAATACACAAATATGTGACCATCACGTAGGTGCATTAATTAGTACCATAAAATAATTGAAGGATCCATTTGGTGGATGAATATATCCACATATACGCCCTTGAATGATGAGGATTCAAAAACCAATTTCAGAATAATATGGTTTATTTGGTGGATGAATATATCCACATATAACCCATTTTTTATCAGTGATATAGTCCAGATGATAAATCACACAACTTTTATATAATGAGTTATTGGCCTGAATTATTCACAGATATTCAACACTCTTTATTATTCATAGTCTCAATATGACATTGATAAAGTCATATGCCTTTCATCTAAGCAGATTTCATTATGTTCTGCTTGAATGATATAAAGTATTATTGATACACAATTTAATATCATCTAGTAATAAAATTGTGGCTCTTCTAGAGCCTTTAATCAGATCCATCAAATCAACTAAATCTGATCTGATATTAACTTTAAATGTCTTTGAACTAAGCATATTTCTTTATGCTATGCTTGAATAATATCAAGTATCATTGATACATAATTTAGTATTGTTTGATAACAATATTGTGGCTCTCAGTATTGACATTTGCTCTCAGCAAAGTCAAATCCATAAAATATTTCTGACTCCGCAGAATTATATGAGTTGTTGCACTCTGAGCAAGACATATATTTTTCCTAATGGGAATTTTATGGACATTATTTGTAATGCCATTTTATATCTCATCTGAAATGATAATAATTCCGCAAAATTGTATGAGTCGTTGCACTATTATCATTGCATGGATATATTCAATTATCCCATCCATATACCAATCATGGCCTGGATCCATGCTTTCGGTTTTACAACAAATATATGTACATAACACCATTAATACACATGGAATATCAATAAGTGAAACAAAAGAGATAATAATACAAACTTGGATGCTCAGTTTGAGGTGTATATCTCTCTGCAAAAACTTATGATCAACAATCTAACCAATGAGATTGTAGAAACTTGAGTGAATAATGTTCTAACAAAATTTCAACCCGATCGGACCACGGATCCAAGATATCACTACTCGATGAAATCTACACAATATTGGAATTTTCTCCCCTGTTTTCTACCCAGCCCTGTTCGGAACTGCAGAAATCACCACAGGGAATTCCAATTGATAATCTCACCGTCAAATTCAAGAACTATAAGAGTATAGCGTGCTGACTAAATTTTAGCTTAATCCGATCTTAGATGAGGGAGATATCAAAGTTTAATCAAGATTATGTAGTGATGTTCTTCACACAATTTCTGCATACACATCTCCTTTTCTTTCTCTTTTCTAGTAAAATATTTCCAATTTCATTATACATGATATTAGGATCTTAAATCATTTTTATGATACTCACAATATCGTGTTGGATGTGTAGATCCTTCTTTGAATATTGCTCTTCATGAGCATCAAACATAAATTAAATGGATAAAATATTATTTTCAGTTTCATTATACGTTAGGATCGTAAATCTTTTTGTGATACCCATAACATCCTTTTGGGTGTATAGATTCTTTTTCTCAAATGAATGATATGTAAACATATCACTTCACATATAAGAGATAAAATAAAACCATGAATCATATTAATTTTTCGAACCAATTTTTTGAACTCCCGGTTCGACCATGAACTGTAAGTTCATATATAAAGTTAGGAAAACTTCAAATTCTGAATGGATTTGAAATCCCAGGTTCCAAATAATAAATTATGGAATTTCTGTATATGACATTGGATCAAAAACTCCAAGTTCTCATCGGTTTTCAAAACCATACTGACTTAAATATCATAATTCCAGAAACTTTAAGTTCTGGTCGGTCGGTTTAGCCAATCTCATATATTGCATAAAAATAAATATCAAATATTTAAACAGTTTATCTGGAGGCACAACGTAAGCCAGTCCTGAGACACTGCATAAGCCAGTCCCGAGACACGGCATAAGCCAGTTTCATATATTGCATAAAAATAAATACTGAACATTTAAACAGTTTCAGAAAGCTGATCTCACATGTTATGTGCATAAAAATAGATGCAAATATTTAAACAATATAAATAAATTCAAAACTATATATAGGGGATCTGTTAACGGCATAAGCCATTTTGTTATACGGAACTGTATATAGATCCAGAATGTTGAGAAGTAAGTAAATCACCCATCAATGGATCCTCTCTACTTATATGAAATCGTGCTGATAACGTGTTGTAAATGAATAATGAAGAATGAAGAATAAATGAGATGATTGATAAATAATAAATAAGAATGATGAGGTACATCAAAGAAGAGAGATGCGAGAGATCAGACGGAGAGAACATATGTCTTTTGTATTGAATATTGAAGCTTCAACTAGAGAGATTACAAATGAAATAATGATCTATTATATATATACACATGAAAACTAATTGTATCAAAGAAGATAACTCCTCTTACTTGCTTGCATCATTGCTTGCATCATCTTTACACCAAAGACTTGGTGACCAAGTTAGAAGCAAATGCTTTGGTGGTGGAAACATGTGAGTTGGCCTAATCAAATGGGCAAGTGGTTAAAATCCACTACAACAAAAAGGTAATTATAGAAAGCCACGCTTAGAAGAAACTAAAACAAATCAAGCATATATGCACAAATCGAACAAAAGCCTTCAACCAACTAATTCCAATAAATAAATAAAAAAGAAACCGATTCTAATAGACTTTTAGACTTAATTCATTTTGTTGAAACCTACAGAATGTAGACTTGGCCAGTATTTTTTCATATCACCCATGTTAGGATTTAGATTTATGTTGATTTGATTTCATTGCAAAACTTTATTTTTTTATATTGGTTAGTTGCTTAGTTGATTCTTGGTGAAAAGAAGCTTCAAAAGAGAAAAGCAACTTCTCATGCAAATATCGTCTTCAAGAGGAAAAGCGCATTCTTGGATGTTAAGGTATCAACACACTTTTTTCTCTTATAAGGCGTAAGCGCACACTCACAAAATTTAATCATGTGTGTCCTTGCATCATTGTGCTACATTTGGTATAACACATGCACACACTTATTGAAGTATGCACATGCATTGAACTCATATTGACAAACATTGAGAAATTGCATGTTCTAGGACTATCTATAGGAAATAACATACTTGTGTGACTTTGTATTAATTTGTTTTTATCTTTATTGATTTTGGACTTGAACATGATCTCATATGATTCCTTATTGAGTTTCGGTCATTTCGGTTACTCACTCATTAGGTTTCGAATCCAAATTAGGAAGTTACACTACTTTACATTCTCATACGTTGTGTTGTCTTTGTTGTCGTGTACCGAGTCGAATTTTCAACCATTTTGCAAAGTTTCATAGTCTTCCTTATACGTGAGGGAGTCATGGTTCATAACTCAAAAACTTATTTAAATTCGGAGTTCGGATGCCCGAATACGGCTGAAGAGCGCGAGATGAGTGTAAGAGAGGCAAGCAATGGCCAAAGGCCATTGGAGGGAACTCTCGTGAGAGGCGCGTGAGACTCATGGCCTTAACACCCCTTTGTCCCGTAAGGGTCACGTGCCTCTCACGGGGATAGGTGATGTGGCCTCTTTTTATTGGCCATCGAATCTCCCCCTTTCTCTCTATTAAATATCTTCCTCATTCTTTCTAAATTTGTGTGAAGAAAAAATTGAAAAAAGATAGAGTAGAAAATTTCTTCAAGTTTTTGATTTCTTGTTTTAATCATAACTCTCTCATTTCAACTCCGAATCAAGTGATTCAAAAGCCAAAAATGTTGGAGAGGAACAAACCCCAATAATTTTCAGAACCAAATGATGTCGTGACTTTTCACAGTGAGCAGATTTCAGTCCGAGGTTCATCATTTATAAGTGAAACACTTTCTTCTCACTTTCTCTTTTGATCATCTCATTTAATCTTCCTATTTGATAGATGAAATGTGTTAAGGATGACGTTAGTTCACATTCTAGGTCTATTTAATTGATTAATTGTTAAGTTTTAGCTTTGTGATCATTTTTGAATATCTTTTAGCTAAACTTGCTTAACTTGAAATTGATTCTAGAAATGGCTTGTATGATGTGCTTCATGATGATTTCTAGGTTTGATTTCATGATCTAAGAACTAAGATTTTTGAGTGTGATTTTTTGAATATCCTAATCTAGTTCTTATCGATTCACATGCTTTGATTTCTAGATATTTTTGTGATTGAGTGTTGATAGCATAATCTAGGTATCACTTGCATGTTCATAGAGTTTGTGTGATCAACTTTCTCTATTTGATTGTATTTGCATCATTTGTATCACTTAGATCATTTTGCCTTGTATAAGGTTGAAGTCTCTTTCAAAGTGAGTGAAGTTTTGTTTAGAGCAAGAAGACTTGGCTAGGACATGTGGTCTGGATAGTCAAGCGTGGAGTCTTAGTTAGGATTAAGGGGGTCCTATAACTAAGCAAGAAGTCTTATCTAGGATCAAGGGGATCTAGATAGATAAGTAAGAAAGCTTCCTAGAGATGTGAGCGTTTTGGATATGAAGTTGCTTATTAGAGATGTAAGACACATCTTAGATAGGAAGTAGAAGTGAGACTAGTTGTATATACACACTTTTCATGCATGATTTGTTCTCTTGCATTTGTGTTTCAAATTCTCATATGTGTTTGTGCTTCACTTCCCACACGTGCACCTTGTTGTTAGATCTAACTGTACTATTGTGTTTCGAAATTTAGTTCTTGATGTTTGAATCGGTCATCCGCGCTGCACGATGGTGTGCTTGTTTTTAATGTGATGTGTGGCCACTTAATATGGTCTTAGTGCGCGGGTCCATACCCGACAGTGCACTTGGGTTCATTTTCCAGATCCGAGTGTGCTGGTGGTTCGCGGGTCAATCGCACACAGACCCGCACAGTGCACTCGAGTTTGTTTTCCACCTCCCTGTGTGCAAGTGATGTGCGGGTCTATACCCGCGTAGTCACTAGAGATGTGACTTTGGGTGTTTTTCAGCTCCCAGTGCGCGGGTCAACTGCACATCGGACCCGTGCAATGTCCCGTTTCAACTTATTTTTTCCAAAACGTCGTAGTTTCTCTTAGGGCTCCTATATATATGTTGTCTTCTCTCTTTTACATTTTTAAGAGTTCAAAATCACATCTTTGAAAGATAGAGTGTTCCCCAAGAGAGAGAAACTCCTAAGAACTCACATTTACTCAACTAAACACATTCCCATGAGCATCTAGCATCATCCAAGTATAGGTCTTCCTTGTTTCTTTGACTAGGTATTTTGAACATGTTCTAGAACTTCTTGTTTCAGCTTCTGTTCATGTTTAACTAGGATTAGCATTTATTTTATGATTAAATGCATGACTCTTTACTTAATGTTGTTTCTAACATGCTTGAGTCTTTATTTGTTGGTTGAGATTTGTTGTCCTTTTAACTAAATCTTCATGCCTTGCATTTAGATATTGATATCTAGGATTGTTTAACTTACCATTATTGAATCTCTAGATAAGCATTTAGTGTAGCCTAACATTAATTGCATTTTGGATATTGTCATATATTCACATAGGCTGTTGATCTCTTCATTGAGTATTAAGCCTTGTGACTAAGTGGATTAGTACACACGCAATTGGTCTACAATCACTATTAAAGGCTTAGGTGTAGTAGTGATGGGTTAGTGACCAAGAATGGTGTGACTAGAGATCAACCTAGGTTGTAAAAATTATTACATATAGTGGATTTGAGGATCGTGTGTGGCTAGATGGATAGCCTGTGAGTTTTTACTTTTTTGGGGTTTTTTCACGTAAAACAAATCAACGTGTTTTTATTGTTTTCCACTCTTTAATTTCGTTGATTGTTTTTGCATTGTGTTGGGTAATTTTTATAATATTGACTAATCTGAAAAGTTGGTAACTAATTGGATTAGCCAATATTATAAAAATTAACCCAATACAATAAAAAATAATCAACGTAATTAAAGTGCGGGAAACAATAAAAACACGTTGATTTGTTTTACGTGAGAAAACCCTCCAATTGAACAAAAACTTGTGTGCTAGACACCTAGCCACCCCAGTCCTCAAATCCACTATATGTAATGATGTTTACAACCTAGCTTGACCTCTAGTTATACCATTCTCGGAACGTAACACACAACTACTACCTGTTTTCCTTTTATAGTGATTCTAGACCAATTGCTTGTGTACTAAACTACTTAGTTACAAGAATTAACTCTCAATGAAGAGATTAAACAACTCAGGTGAATATATGAAAATATTTTAAATGCAATTAATGCTAGGCAACACTAAATGCTTATCTAGAGATTAGATGATAGCAATAAAAGCAATCCTAGATTTCAATATCTATATGAATGCTCATAAAGACTTAACTAGATATAGATATAAGAATCTAAAATCTAGTCATCAAACTAAAACCAATCAACATAAGTTGTCACAAAATATGGCAAGGACAATAAATGCAATCAAGAAATGCAATCAATGAATCCTAATTAATAATGTCTAAATGCAAGGCATATAGACTTAGCTAGAAGGGCAATATTGTCCTAGATGCAAGCTATCAACAAACAACACAACTCAACCAACAAACAAAGACTCAAACATGTTATAAACAACATTAATCAAAGAGTCATGCATTTAATCACGAACAAAATGCTTAACTTAGGTAAACATGGCATAAGAATGAAACAAGAAGTTCTAGGGCATGTTTAAGTTACCTAGTCAAAGAAACAAGGAAGACACATGCTTGGATGATGCTAGATGCTCATGAGAACGTGTTTTGTTGAGTAAAGGTGAGTTCTTGGGAGTTTTTCTTTCTTGGGAAACACTCTCTCTTTCAAAGGTTTGATTTTTAACTCTTAAAAGCGTATAAGAGAAAAGTCATCATATATATAGGAGCCATAAATGAAGCTACGAATTTTTGGAAAAATAAGCCTGAAACAGGACACTGCACGGGTAGGTGCGTAGGTGGGACCCACACATTGGGCGCAAGAAAAGAAATTCGAGAAATTGCGTGAGTAGAACCAGCGCACTACTAGCGTAGTCACCAGAGCATCGGGACCTCCTCCGGTGGTCACTTATCACACTAAATCAAGCACATCATCATGCATGTGCAGACGTTTCCGATCATCAGGAAACGAACTACCATACTCAATACCACACTTAGATCTAGACCTAGTACGGTTCCGGTTTCGACGGAACTGCTAATTCTGAACAACTTTTTTTATTTTTTTTGACATTACAAAATATTATATTATATTTATAAAAAATAAATAAAATGTTGGGAAGGATATTATAGAGTGTTGGGCCATGACCCATAACCATTGTCCAAGTAATTATATTTTCCCTTCCCTTCTCCTCATTTTTATATAGGTTAGACATCTCATTCACTTCTATCTATCCGATGTGGGATATGAGATAAATGAACTTTTACTCTTTTAGTATGGTTTTTTTGGCATATCCGCTCAAATCAATTTTTTTTTAAAAAAATTATTCATGCAGATGCAGCAACAAGCAACAATTTGATTATTGTAATTAAGACACTATGATTTTCCATCATATTAATACAAGATGATGGATAGTAGAGAAAACGTCCATCTTTTGAGAATGCCATGGACAATAAAAAGAAACATTAAAGTCTTTGTATGCAGAAGAATGCTTCAAATTCAATGCCTAACCTCTTACTATCATTAACGTTAAATAGATATCTACTCTTACGTTGATGGATGCATAATAGCACTCGATATTGGATGCATATTTTGAGCAAGCATGGTGTTTTATTGATCAAGCTTTTGCCGCAAAGAGTTTTTGGGTAGCATCTTGGGTTGATTCTAGATGTGTGAGCTAGTTAGCAAGGAGCTCAGACAAAAAGATCGACGAAATTCATTGATTACCATACATTTTATAGTACATCTAATTATCAAAGGAATTCTATCATCAACGTACGCACTAATGCAGTACAATGTTTGCCCACTGATCCGCATAATTGTCAGAATGGAAAATGTAAAAATGTTATTTTGGGGAGGGAGAGCAATCCAGAAATATGGAAGCCATCATCGCAGTGCGTCCTTTGCAGAATATAATTATATCCTTTGCAAAAATTGATTTGAGAGGTTTGCAAAAAACCATACTAAAAGTTCATTTATCCCACATCCCACATCGGATAAATAGAGAAGTGAATAAGATGTCTAACCTATATAAAAAGGAGGAGAATGGAGGAGAAAACATAATTACTTGGACAAGGGTTATGGGCCATGGCCAAATACTCTACAATATCATTTATTTTTTAAACATTTTATTTTTATAAATAAAGTGTTAATATTTTTATTAATTTAAAAATAAAATAAAAACCCTCGAACCGTCAGTTCAATCCAGTTCAAACCGGGCGGTTCCGTGAACTTTAGAACCGGAACCGGAACCGAAACCGAAACCGAAACCGAAACCGAAACCGAAATAGGAACCGAAAAATCGATTTCGATTCCGGTTCCACGGTTCGAACCGGAACTATGTCAGTTCTACTTAGATCTAATAACAAGGTGCACGTGTGGGAAGTGAAAAATACACACATATAAGAATTTGAAACACAAATGCAAGAGAATAAAACATGCATGAAAGGTGTGTTTGTGCTACTAGTCTCTTCAAGAGTTTAGCACAAGTGATATACTTTCGAAGTGCTCTTGAGCTTGATGATGCACAGTGAAGGCCTAATCTGTCCTTACACATTTAAACCCCAAATATGGTATGTAAATGAAATAACTCAATCAAAATACGATGAACTTACATAAGCCTTTCACTTTTTGATTTCTCTGAAACCAGTTCTTTTAAAGCACAACACAGAGAAGCCCCAATTATGATCTATCCAAGTTCACAAAACAGAAAAGAAGAAAGTTAAAAAATTGGGTACCCTTGACACTAGTCCGGTCCTTCTTAAAAGGAAACGCCAACTGCACCTCCTTCAGACACCGACACCCGCACAAAGCATGCCAGGTAGATTCATCTTTAACTGCACAAAGTGGCCAAGTAGGGCTTACTACGACACGGCGACGAGATAGATTTTTCATCATTGGAATCCAATCTCTACTTGCTCTCCAAATGAACACCTTCACCTTTGAAGGGATTTCAATCTGCCAAAGACACTTCCACCAACTTTTCTTGTCATTCGAACCTGATGAGCTAGTAGTTACCCCCAAAGAACAGCCTAAATGGTATCCATTTTTGACTAAATATTGCCCATTTTGCTCAAAATGCCACATCAAGGAATCTTGAGCACTCGAAACTCTTATCAGAATACTGAGAATCGCAGCAGTATCTTCATCCATGAAATTCGCTCTAATCAGATCCACATTCCACCGTCCCAATGGATTTTTCAACTGGCTTACCATAGTTATCTCTCCCATCACCGAAGGGGAAATAACCAAAAAGGTCACTGGTCTTGGAATCCACCGATTCTTATACACAAAAATCGACGTTCCTCTTCCCACCCTCCACATTGTCCCTACTTCAATCACATCCCTACCCCACACCAAACTTTTCCAAAAGAACGAACCGTTTGGTTGCAAGTCAACCTGTAAAAAATCCCCAACCAAAAAATAACTACCCCTTAAAACCTTTGCCGCGAGCGAATCCGAATTAGTCAAAATCCTCCAACATTGTTTTACAACTAAAGCTCGATTGAACACTGCCAAATCCCTGAAACCAAGACCTCTAGAATGCTTTGGTAAACATAAACGGTTCCAAGAACCCCAATGTATCTTCCTTTCTTTCTAATTACTTCCCCACCAAAACCTTGCAAAGAGACGCTGAATTTTAGTAATTAAGCTTTGTGGCATCTGGATCAAACTCATAGCATATGTTAAAATTGATTTTAGCATTGCTTGGACAAGAATTTCTTTCCCACCAATATACAAAATTTACTCTCTTATCCCTTTATTTTGTCCCAAATACGATCTACCATGTTAGCGAATAATTTTCGTTTATGTCTTCCAGTAACACAAGGAAGCCCTAAATACCTCTCATGGCAATCAACCAATCGAATCCCCAAAAGAGCAGTCAATCTCTCATTCTCAATCCTACTCATGGTTGGACACACACACATGGTTGATTTCGCAAAATTAATCAGCTGGCTTGAAGCCCCCGTGTAATCATCTAACACCCTCCTTATCGCTATACAATTAGAATCAGAGGCCTCAGAAAATAAAAGACTATCATCGGCAAAAAAAAAAAAAAAGATGGGTAATGGTAAGGCCTAATCTACTACACCTGAACCCCGATATAATTCCATTAACATGGGTTGTATTAATCAGAGACGATAATTCCTTTGCACAAAACAAGAACAAATATGGTGAAAGTGGATCAACTGTTAGGATTATGCTCAATAGCAAGAGTGTAATGTTGTAATTAACAATCTTTTTCATATTAATAAAGTGATTTCTGGTTTAACAAATCGTATAGCATTTATAGTTTGTATTATAATTGTCAAAGTAAATAATCATAAGGTCTAAAGACTATGGGAAAAGAAGAATTGTTCGTACATCTGGATATGTATGTGGTAGACACAATTCTTTAGTTAGTCTTGAATATTGTTCACAACTTAAGTTAAAGGTTGGGCACCTTTATCTTGTTAAAGTTGTAGAATTCTTTTGCTAGCATTTGAGTGGGATCAAATGAGATATGATGAGTCTAAAATCATCGGAGTGTCTTCGAGCAAAAGGATCTAGTGCACTGGGTGCATTGAACTGGATCACAATGAAAAGCTTTATCTAGAACCGTCAATAGATAATAGTCTTTTCATTATCAGGACAATCGGAGAGTCTATCTTAATCCCGAGATAAATGATGGACTTATGGTTGCAAGTGATATCATTTGAGTTATCAATGAGTACGATTATATCGCATAGTCTATCCTCGATAGTTTGGTGATATTCATTTGTTAATCGATAGAGGACTTCATTTATAGATATGGACATCGTGGCTCCATTTAATTAAATGAGAGTATAATATCATCATATGGATGTTTTGAGGTAATTGGATATTAAATCTCAACGTTGAGTTTTCAATAGTGTCTATTGAAAACATGGCTTCTGGACAAGTCAAAATATCCAAGTTCAAAACGTGGTCATATGAGTAAATATGGTAACTTGGAGAGTTATAGGCGGTCTATGAACTCTTGGCGATTACTGATATTAATCACGAGGATACACTATCTCCAATATGATTGTCTAGGGTATGAATGAGGAGCATCTTCCTTTTCTATCTTTATTTAAGAGTTCAGTTTTAGCTCTTTAGTGGAATGAGTTAAAATTAATGGATCGGATCTAAGTGAATCATTTGTTGATTGTGATTAGGTTATGTCTATTAAAGCTTAAATTTAGATGGCCCGCCAAGATCCCCAATCCACACGGACTTGCATGGATCACTTGATATATTCTACCGGACCAATTTAAGGGTCCATCTAGAATTGCATTTAATATATTAAGAATATAATTTGCACATTATTTAAGTAATGGGCTGCTCAATTATATTAATATATTAATGAAAGACATGTGGGCTTGTTTCTTTTAGTAAGAATGGGTCTGGTTCACATGTGGGCTTTTTTATTTAAAGTCCAATGGATTAAATGAAATAGGAAAATAATATTAGGCCCATCTTATATATAAGTGGGGCGGCTAGGTTAAAGTTTTGACCTAAAAATATTATTTTGTTTCATTTGTTTTAATTAAATAAGAATTAATTGATTTATTGATTAATTGTTTAATTAAAGAAACAAATCTTTCCTAAAAGTAAAAGACTTGTTTGATAAGTAAATAAATAAATTAGTATTATTTATTTAATCAAATAAGGAGTCTTTTTTTTATTTAGTCAAATAAAAGAATAAAAATAAAAGAGTTGGATTAGGGTTTGAAGTCTATAAAGTTAAAAAGAATTAGGGTTGAATTTCAGTCACCCTATATAAGTGACATGATGAAATTCGGCCAACCCTAATTAGATACTACATAGAATTCGGCAACCCTAAAGGAAAAAGAAGAAAAATTCGGCCAACCTATATATATGTTCTTATAGGGTTCGGCCACATCAATGAATTGGTGCTTGAGTTTTTATTTTCTTTCTTCTTCTTCTTAATTCTAAGAGAGTTTTTATTCTAGAGAGACAAAAAGGAGTGAAAAATTATTCTTTGATAGTATACAATTGCTTAAACATCAATAAGCTTGTGTATACGATATCGATCTAGGTTCACGCGAGTTTCGATCATAAGATTGTGAACTCAAAAGTGACCGGAATAATTTTGACATTCTTTTTGATTGTTTTGTGACTAACAAAGAAAAGAAAGTATTTGTTTGGTCCATTCACAGGTTTGCAATTCAAAGGAAAGGGAGACCACGCTCCTAGGTGATCCACGTTCGTGCTTCGGATTGAAGGTCTTGCGGATTACCATCGACGTAAGTCAATCGGATCACGCGACAAGAGGTAATTTACTTTTGTTGATATATATGCATGTTTATTGATTAAAAGGGTTTAAGGTTCATAAAGGAAAAATTTTAAAAGTCACTAAATCGTCTTTAGTATCGCTTCCGCTGCGTGTAACACTTTTATTTGTTTATTTTTCCCTACACTTGTCTTAGCTCCCTTGTTGGTTTTACTGACCTAAAAATTTCCCCATTTAGACTGAAAAAATACGAAACTATTCTCACACAGCCCATAACCCAGTTGACCGAGCTAGCTGAAAACCCTAACCGCAACATCATCCTCTCAATAAAAACACACTCCACTCTATCATATACTTTAGACATGTCTAACTTTTAAGCCATAGAACCATCCTTCCGTTTTTGCCTCTTCATGTTGTGTAAACACTCTTGGCCTACGATCATATTATTTGAAATTAACAGTCCTGGACAAATGCGCTTTGTGACTCATAAATAATCTCTGCCAAAGCAAGCTTGAACCGACTTGCCAAAGCCTTTGCAATGATTTTATACAACACATTATAAAGACTTATAAGCCTGAAATCCGAAAGTCGCTCCGCTTGATTCACTTTTGATATTAAAACAACCAAAGTCTCATCCATACATTCTAACGAAGCCCTTTCATTTAGACAATGTAAGCAAGCCATAGTAACACTTGGTCCAACCATGCCCCAAAACTTTTGGTAAAACAGTGCTGGGAAACCATCCTTACCTAGAGCTTTGAGCGGTCCCATATCGAAATTGATCTCTTTATATCTTCCCCTGTAAAATCAGCATCCAAGGCGTCTCCCATCCAATATGAAAGTCGGGGTTGAACACAACTCAAAATTGTTTCAAGCATTTTTGGGGTAGGCCTGCTTGTGTACAATAAATTCAAAAAATACCGAGACACCACATCTTCCATTTCTTGTCTTGATTCTCTCCACACACCATCTTCCCCAAACAAAACCCTAACCTTATTCCTAGCCTTTCTTGTCGACGCCTTTTGATGGAAGAACCTGATGTTCAGATCACCACTTCATAACCATTCTACTCTTGATCTCTAACGCATGTATCTTTCTTCTATATCCAGGTAACTATCCAATTGGACTTAATTCCTCTAATTCTCCTCCAAGACCCTAGTCCAATCTCCTTAGAAGCTACACACAATTCTTTTTTATTTTTTTATTTTTTATTTTTTTATTGTTAATATCTGCACGAAATTGTTGTTTACACCTCTTACTCCACACCTTTAACCGACATGAATCTCAATTGTCTTAACCTTCCCAAACTTCTGTAATTAAATCATCACAATCTTGCTCATCCATCCAACACTCCTCAAACTAAAAACTCCTCCCCACTGCAACTTCCTTTGAAAAATTCAACATAATTGGCTTGTGATCGGATCGCCAAAAGTAGAGATGTTCCACCAAGTAATTTGGGAATATTGTTGTCCACTGTTCATTACACACACACACACACACACACACACACACACACACACACACACACACACACACACACACATATAAGACTTGAGTGTTTGTGAATAAAGAATCGTTGTATATTATTCATCATGAACATTGGTATTTATACAAGTTGCAATAAGGAAGTTGAGTCTAATTAGACTACCTAAAACAGAGGAGTAATAGCTGTACAGTCCTAATTAATATAGGAATTAGTTACATGTCTTCTTTCCTGTTATCATGCCCCCGCAAGATAGAGCATCTGTCGAAGATGCCTATCTTGAACCTATGATCAGTGAACTGTTTGCGTGAAAGTGTCTTGGTGAGAGAGTCAGCGAGCTGATCCTTAGTGTGTACATGTGCAATGCGGAGCTGTTTCCGAGCCACTTGGTCCCGAACAAAAAAGAAGTCTATGGCAACATGCTTCATACGGCTGTGAAAGACGGGGTTCGCACAAACATATGTGGCACCGACATTGTCACAGTAGATGACCGGAGCTTCAGGAACCTGTACCTTGAGTTCAGAAAGTAGATTGCCTAGCCAGTTTAGCTCAGCTGCAGCTGACGCAATGGCACGATATTCAGCCTCTGTGGATGAACGGGCGACTGTGTGCTGTTTCTTGGAGCTCCAGCTGATTGGAGTGGAGCCAAGGAAGATGATGTAGGCAGTGGTGGACCGCCGGTCATCGGGATCCCCTGCCCAATCAGAGTCGGCGAATGCATGAAGGTGAGAGGATGGTTTCCGATGTATGAGAAGGCCATGATTGAGAGAGCCTTTGAGATACCGAAGAACACGTTTGACCGCATTCCAGTGGAGAGTAGTCGGACGGTGCATGAATTGAGACAATTTGTTGACTGCAAAGGAGACATCCGGTCTAGTAAGAGACAAGTATTGGAGGGTCCCCACAACCTGTCGGTATTGAGTTGCGTCTGTTGGAGCACTGTCGTCCACCAGTTTCAAGGTGTCAGTTGTTGAGAGGGGAGTGGAGATGGAGTTGGCTTCGAGCATGTTTGTTTTTGCCAGGAGATCGCGGACATACTTTTCCTGAGAAAGAAACAGTCCACGTGTGGTGTGATGAGCCTCAACACCGAGAAAGAAGGATAGCTGACCTAAATCTTTTAGTGAGAACCGCTGAGCTAGCACCGCAATGAAACGATGAACTTGTGAGGTCGAAGAGCCCGCGACAATGATGTCATCAACATAGACTAGTAAGTATAATGTGTGTCCAGACCGGTGGGAGATAAATAGCGAGGCATCGCTCATTGAGTTGATAAAATCGGCTGCCAGGAGGAAGCTGCGAAGCTCATTGTACCATGCTCTAGGTGCTTGACGAGGCCATAGATCGCCTTTTTGAGCTTACAGACATGATTCGGCATTGAAGGGTGCGCGAACCCAGGTGGTTGCTCCATGTACACATCATCTGTGAGAGTGCCCTACAAAAAAGCATTATTTACATCTAGTTGGCGTAAGTGCCAACCGTTAGTAACAGCAATGGTTAGTATTAAGCGGACTGTAGCGGGTTTCACAACAGGACTGAATGTTTCAGTGAAGTCTATGCCAGGGTGCTGATGAAAACCCTTTGCCACAAGACGGGCTTTGTATCGAGCAACTGAGCCATTCGGATGTCTTTTGATCCGAAAAATCCACTTACATCCCACCACATTCTGGGAGGAGTGAGACGGAACCAGAGACCAAGTAGAATTTTTAACTAGAGCGTCATACTCCGCGCTCATTGCTTGGCGCCATTCCACACTCTTACGGGCTTGGGAAATGGTGGTTGGTTCGGCTGGAATGGACTGTTGAGTGGTGGTGTGCAGGTCAAGAATTTGCTTTGGCTTAAATATGTTATTTGTTGTCCAAGTTTGGATGATTCTAGGCGGGGAGGTGGGCGTTGGAGCTGACTCAAGAACTGGGTGGGCAGCGGTAGTGGAGCTGACCGACTGACTTGGTATGGGCTGGTCGGTGGGAGAATTTGGTGGGGAGTGACTTGTGTGTGACGGGAGCAGTGTTTGTGGCTGTATTGGTGTGTGTGGCGTGGCTGGAGTGGGCTGAACAGTGGACGCATGGGGTAATTGGATGAAGTCAGGGAAGTGAGATTCATGGCGTGAGGAAGATCGGGACTGTGTGTGTGACTCCATTTCTGGTTCAGACTTGACAGCGGGTGATTCAGACGCAAGCCAACGACGGACTTCGTCAGGAATTGTAGGAGGAATGTGACCAACACGACCAGCAAAGGGAAATACAGATTCGACAAAAACGACGTGACGAGAGACATACACTCGATTTGTGAGATTATCTAGACATAGGTAGGCATTGTGTTCATTTGAATAGCCGACAAAAACACACGGTTTGGAGCGAGGCTCCAGTTTGTGAGATGCATACGGACGAAGCCACGGATAACATAGACAACCAAATACGCGTAGTTTGCGATAATTCGGGTCTGTGTGAAAAATTTTAGAGTATGGGCTGCTGTTTTGAAGTGTTGTGGAGGGCATGCGATTTATTAGATAGACCGCAGTTTGGAAGGCTAGTGACCAGAATTTTAATGGCACGGACGCATGGTGGAGCATGGTAATTGCCGTTTCCACCACGTGTCGGTGTTTGCGTTCAGCAGTGCCAACGTGTTCAGGTGTGTGAGGTGGTGATTTTAGGTGTTGAATTCCTAGACTTTGTAAGACATGACCAAGGGATTGAGCCTCCCCACTACCATCAGAGTAAACAGTTTTGATTTTTGCATTGAAAAAATTTTCGACAAGGGCCTTGAACCGTTTGAATAAATGTGGGACATCAGATTTTTGTTTAAACGGATAAAGCCATGTGTATTTAGAAAAATAATCCACGAAAACAACATAGTAACGATAATTATCATAAGATGATAAGTGAGCAGGGCCCCAGACATCAGTGAAAATAATTTCTAATGGTTTATTGCAATTTAATGTCGAAACTCCAAATGTTAGTTTGTGACTTTTATTACAACGACACGCAGAACAATGGGAAAATTGAGACTCGGACTTGAGAACTGGAAGACCCTGAGAGGAGACAAGACTTTGGAGGACTTGTAGAGACGGATGGCCAAGGCGACAGTGCCATGCCAAGAAGGAGATACTCGGCTGTGAGGAGGCTGGAAATAGATGGGCGGAAGACGCAGACTGACGAACTGGATTGGACGATGGCCAGACATATAGGTTGCCCTCATTCCGGCTGCGGACCAAGGATGCCCCCGTGGTCAGATCCTTCACAAGAAAATAGTTAGGGAAGAACTCAATTGATGTTTTATTGTGAGTGCAAAATTTAGACACAGATATGAGATTGTGAGATATGTGGGGTGAGCATACGACACGAGTGAGAGGGAATGATTTATCAGAGGTTGTTAAAGTAGTGCAGCCAGTATGAGTTATAGGAATTGATTTACCGTCCCCAACCATGATGTCCTCTGGGCCCCCGTATTCTGAGTGAATTGACAGGTTTTGGAGATCCGATGTCATTTGGTGAGAGGCTCCTGAGTCAAGAATCCAGTTGGAGCGTGTGTTCGGTTGCTCGGTGGACATGTGATTGGCTTGAGGCCATGTTTGAGATCCTGAAGATGGGCGTGAGCAACAAACCCGAGTTGTGTGACCAATTTTGTCACATAGTTGACAAATAGGCCGAGAATTATTGTTGTAGGAGGTGGGACGCCACTGATTTTGAGAGATGAACTGCTGCTGGTGCGTGGGTCTATAGTGGCTGTTTTGGTTGGAGGTGAAGTTGCGGCTGCCGACTGGTGAGTGTCCAAGGTTTGGTTGATGGCTGTGGAAGTTTGTGGTGCCGTGAGTTGAAGAACCACCCTGCTGGTTGCGACCTCTTCTGTTGTTGAATGTTCGCTGATTGAACTGTGCTGTGACTACCGGATTACCTTTCTTCGCTTCATCACGTTGAAGGAAAGCTTCATGATCAAGAAGTTTGTCGTAGAGTTCTTCGAAGGTAATTGGTGTGTCTCGAGCTCGGATTGCAGAAGCAAGAGGTAGGTAGGCTGGTCCCAACCCATTTAAGGTGTGTATTACTGTAGCCCCATCATCGACTGGATGACCAATCAGTTCAAGATTGTCAAGAATATTTTTAATACCTTGCATGTAATCAGCGACAGACTTGTCTACCAAGGTGACGTTGGTGAGAGAATCAAGAAGTCCGAGCTTGCGAATGTTGGATCGGTTGGCAAAAGTGGCTTCAAGTTTATTCCATGCTTGAGCAGAGGTTGTTGATCGGGTTACTATGGATTGTGCTGCACCCATGCAGGACACCTGTATTGCATGAAGAAGTAATCGGTCCTGACGTAGCCAAATTTGATGATCAGGATTAGCGGATGGTTGCTCTGTGGATGTGGAGGCTGTAGTTGCTGCAGGAGGGCATGGTTTGGTACCATCCAGGTATCCCATAAGACCATAGCCGAAGAGGAGATTTTCAAATTGAGACTTCCAGGCGGCATAGTTCCCACCTTTTGTTAGTTTGATAGGAACTTGGGTGGAGTTGATAGCAATTAGAGATTGATGTTGATTGTTGTTATTTATTCCCATAAGAATAACTTGAGGAGAAGTGGTGGCAGTAGATAATTCAGGATTGCTAGAGGCTGCAGCAGAAGATTCAGAAAGACTTGGAAGAGTCATGGGTTCGGCTGGTAAGAGAAAGAAGGAGAAAAGAATGAAGAAGAGGCAGGGGATTTTTAGGGTTTGGAATCGTTAGTTTTTTTTTTTTTTTTTTAGCTAATGCTCTGATACCATATAAGACTTGAGTGTTTGTGAATAAAGAATCGTTGTATATTATTCATCATGAACATTGGTATTTATACAAGTTACAATAAGGAAGTTGAGTCTAATTAGACTACCTAAAACAGAGGAGTAATAGCTGTACAGTCCTAATTAATATAGGAATTAGTTACATGTCTTCTTTCCTGTTATCAACACACCTATCAAGCCTATCGTGAATCTGATCATTCCCATCCCCCTCTTATTACTCCATGCAAAAAATGGACTCGAATGACCCATATCAGCTAAGTCACACTCCTCTAAAATTTCCCTGAAATTCATCATATCTCACCAGTCCTTCTGCAAGCCACTATTTTTCTCAGAGTCACACACAACTCCATTGAAATATCCTATAATCACCCAAGGTAGCGTTGACATACTCACAAGTCGTCGCAACAACACCTAAGAATGTGGCCGTTAGGTTGGTTTTGGATGGCCTTAAAACCCGATCAATCTCCAAACTCCATCTCGTTGAGACCGAACTCAAACGTCGATATGTGTCTGCGAGAAGGACATGAGATTCACAACTATGTCATTTGAACTTAGAAGACATAAACCGCTCAACCGACCCACACTATCCAATACCAATTTTCCTGTATACCCAAACAGCACACGTAACTTTTCCAACCTCAAATTGTCCACCTTTGTCTCCAACAAGTACATCACTTTTTGGTTAATCTCCCACTTTTTATTTTCTAGGATTTGGAATGCCTGAGAATTTTGCAGTCCTCGAACGTTCCAAGATTTTCATTGTTCTCGGCGAGCCAATAAAGATCGACAGGTTGATATATCCATGTTCAGAAGACATGCCTTCTCTACTGACTTTACAGGAATTATGTTACCATTCAGACTTCCAAATACAAAATCCGCCGTCAAAACACCATCCTCACAACCTTCATGTTTCGCTTCCAACGAACCTTCATCACCACGCCTAGTAGTCTCCATTTTAGCTGCAACATCGGTCCTTATAGACATCATCGCCAAAGGTGTAGTGCCATCAACAATCTCAGCCACCCCAAAAGCTGTTCCCTAAATTTTACCTTAACGTTATTCCTTATTATATCATGATCTCAAAGATTCTACAATAACTCCTCCTTTTGCAGAACGTTTGCATTTAACTCATTTTTCCATTTTCCACCACCTTCGTTGTGTTCACCAATTTTTTATCGTTGGCCTTTACAATCTTCTAGTTCACATCACTATTGTTAGGATTATGCTCAATAGCAAGAGTGTAATGTTGTAATTAACAATCTTTTTCATATTAATAAAGAGATTTCTGGTTTAACAAATCGTATAGTATTTATAGTTTATATTATAATTTTCAAAGTAAATAATCATAAGGTCTAAAGACTATGGGAAAAGAAGAATTGTTCATACATCTGGATATGTATGTGGTAGACACAATTCTTTAGTTAGTCTTGAATATTGTTCACAACTTAAGTTAAAGGTTGGGCACCTCTATCTTGTTAAAGTTGTAGAATTTTTTTGCTAGCATTTGAGTGGGATCAAATGAGATATGATGAGTCTAAAATCATCGGAGTGTCTTCGAGCAAAAGGATCTAGTGCACTGGGTGCATTGAACCGGATCACAATGAAAAGTTTTATCTAGAACCGTCAATAGATAATAATCTTTTCATTATCAGGACAATCGGAGGGTCTATCTTAATCCTGAGATAAATGATGGACTTATGGTTGCAAGTGATATCATTTGAGTTATCAATGAGTACGATTATATCGCATAGTCTATCCTCGATAGTTTGGTGATATTCATTTGTTAATCGATAGAGGACTTCATTCATAGATATGGACATCGTGGCTCCATTTAATTAAATGAGAGTATAATATCATCATATGGATGTTTTGAGGTAATTGGATATTAAATCTCAACGTTGAGTTTTCAATAGTATCTATTGAAAACATGGTTTCTGGACAAGTCAAAATATCCAAGTTCAAAACGTGGTCATATGAGTAAATATGGTAACTCTGAGAGTTATAGGCGGTCTATGAACTCTTGGCGATTACTGATATTAATCACGAGGATACACTATCTCCAATATGATTGTCTAGGGTATGAATGAGGAGCATCTTCCTTTTCTATCTTTATTTAAGAGTTCAGCTTTAGCTCTTTAGTGGAATGAGTTAAAATTAATGGATCGGACCTAAGTAAATCATTTGTTGATTGTGATTAGGTTATGTCTATTGAAGCTTAAATTTAGATGGCCCGCCAAGATCCCCAATCCACACGGACTTGCATGGATCACTTGATATATTCTACCCGACCAATTTAAGGGTCCATCTAGAATTGCATTTAATATATTAAGAATATAATTTGCACATTATTTAAGTAATGAGCTGCTCAATTATATTAATATATTAATGAAAGACATGTGGGCTTGTTTTTTTTAGTAAGAATGGGTCTGGTTCACATGTGGGCTTTTTTATTTAAAGTCCAATGGATTAAATGAAATAGGAAAATAATATTAGGCCCATCTTATATATAAGTGGGGCGGCTAGGTTAAGGTTTTGACCTAAAAATATTATTTTGTTTCATTTGTTTTAATTAAATAAGAATTAATTGATTTATTGATTAATTGTTTAATTAAAGAAACAAATCTTTCCTAAAAGTAAAAGACTTGTTTGACAAGGAAATAAATAAATTAGTTTTATTTATTTAATCAAATAAGGAGTCTTTTTATTTAGTCAAAAATAAAAGAATAAAAATCAAGGAGTTCGATTAGGGTTTGAAGTCTATTAAGTTGAAAAGAATTAGGGTTGAATTTAAGTCACCCTATATAAGTGACAATATAGAATTCGGCAACCCTAAAAAGGAAAAAGAAAAAAAAAATTAGGCCAACCTATATATGTGTTCTTATAGGGTTCGGCCACCATAATCCATGGTGCTTGAGTTTTTTTATTTATTTCTTCTTCTTCTTAATTCCAAGAGAGAGTTTTTATTCTAAAAGACAAAAGAGAGTGTGAAATTATTCTTTGATAGTATACTATTGCTTAATCATCAATAAGCTTGTGTATACGATATCGATCTAGGTTCACGCGAGTTTCGATCATTAGATTGAGAACTCAAAAGTGACCGGAATAATTTTTGACATTCTTTTGATTGTTTTTGTGACTAACAAAGAAAAGAAAGTTTTTTGTTTGGTCCATTCACAGTTTTGCAATTCAAAGAAAAGGGAGACCACGCTCCTAGATGATCCACGTTCGTGCTCGGATTGAAGGTCTTGTGGATTACCATCGACGTAAGTCAATCGGATCACGCGACAAAAGGTAATTTACTTTTGTTAACATATATGCATGTTTATTGATTAAAAGGGTTTAAGGTTCATAAAGGAAAAATTTTAAAAGTCACTAAATCGTTTGTAGTATCGCTTCCGCTGCGTTTACCACTTTTATTTATTATTTTTCCCTACAACTAACACGTCAGTCCCAATTGGAATCAGCTCCTCGTTGTGATGCCTGTCGACCACGGTACCCAAAAGACCAACTCGACGGATATGCACGAAGCCAAGGCCAAAAATACAACTACTCATCCTTATGTTCCGATATCTGCCTCCCTAACTCCGGGCACTCCCGCTTCATTTGACTGAGCCTATCACACTAGTAGCAATGGATTGGTAGACGTTTGTAACGCAACAACATAACCGTCTCCTCTCCATCACCAAACACATCCACTCACAAACACTGAAAGAGAGGTTTATCAATCTCCATCACCACGCGCACTCATAGGAATTTACATCCCTCATCACCAGTAATTCCATCATCTACCTCCATCAACTCCCTTACCAAATCTCCCAAAAATCAACCAACCTCCTTTGACATACAATAGTATTATAGCAAAACCAAATCATACTCTTACCCTATTTCAGAGAACAAAACGGAGTAGAGACTTTAATTTTTTTAGGTTTCCAAACTATTCAATTTCTATCAGAACGAAAGAAATTATGAAAGATACATTATCCATTAGTAAGTGGTTTTGTACTAATTTTTGGTAAAAAAAACTGATGCAAGTAATATATCTCAAAGAGCAAATTGCACTCAACCTCATTTGAGGTTTGACCTCTTACACCCAGAAAAAACTCTACATTAATTGATACTCACACCCCCTGCTGTTAGGTCAAACTTAACTGTTGACTAACTGGTACTTTTAAAAGACTAAACTACCCATGATCCCTAAATTAAATATATAAAAAAAGATTATCAGAAAGAAAAAAAAATGATTTCCATCTACCCAAACCTTCATCAACATCAACCCAAATCTAGAAACATTAAATGATGAATTTCCAGATTTCTTCATCAACGTTAAAAAATAAAATAAAAAACCTTCATCTTCAATATCCTTCCCAGAACATCAGCCCAAACCACCACTAAATCAACATTCCGCACCAAACCACCCAAACTCAAACATCAAACAATTTCTTCTCTTCTTATAAAAACCCAAACCACTACAAAATCGAAGCCACTGATCCACACCCAACAATATCGAAGACGCTGATTGATTCAATTCTTGTGGAGCTAGACATGAACTCACAGATTGGTGGAGCATTGTGCTTGTCGTCGACGATAGAAGTGGCGTCGGATCTGACGTCGGATCCAGAGGCAAAGCAATTGAAGAAGATTTTGCCGAGGCTTAGGATGGTAGTGAAAATCGGCGGTGTTGGGAGTGATTGGAAGTGTTGTTGGGGTTGGTGGAGCCAAAAGCAAAGGAGTGTTGGATTGGGTGGTACCTTGTGTACTTGATTTCTTGAGTAGTGATGATTGGGCCACCAGAAAAGCCGTCGCCGAGGTCTTGGCCAAGGTACCACCAGCCTTCGTTTTTGAACAACTATTTGGATTAGGTAGTGCCCTGTGTACTTGATTTATGCTATTTGATTTTGTTTTTGTGATTGATTATGATAGAAATGATGAGTAATTTTAATTGGTCCGTGTTTTTGATTCAACCGTGACCGATAAAACTTTCAAAATCTCTGATCTTCTTCTTGTCATTAAGTATTTTTTTTTTTTAGTTTTTCGAAAAATAAATAAATTAGTAATGGCTCTGTGATTACATGCCTGATTACAGGCAATATACGCTATTCTGATTTCGGATATGAGCTGACATTTTTGGAAATCTAATGAGAGCCTCAATTTTTACTTCTTTTTTTTTTTTCTTTCTTTT